>JADLZK010011695.1:0-285225 GCA_015847255.1 Hyparrhenia diplandra | reverse complement strand
CTTAACAACCAATTCAGAACCATGGCATGCCACATGCAACCAATCACACCACCATTTCAGCAGCTGTCAGCGACAGGGGTGACCATGATTAACATCCCATGATTACTACGCTGGTCATTACAATGATGAGCAGTTTAATTTTACATAACCTCAAAATGGGCTGACCACAAATCCCCCTCTCGCTATATGACCAAGCATATAATAATAAACACAGGCAGCATCAGGGTACTTCACATAAATACTCTGCTGTTACTAGGCGGCTACATACACAGGAGGATAGTTAGAAGTTATCTGGCTGTTTAAGCAGCGGCAAATACGAAAGAGCAACTAATCAACTACGTAGTGCTTTCAAACTTGTTTGTAGAAGAGGACATATGCTTGATCATGCAAGACATCGTTCTCGCCAACAGGCACAACAGCGTCATCATCAAAGCGAAGCCATTGCCCGTTGGCATGCTTTGCGTGAGCAGTGTAGTGCCCCCTGAATGGGTCCCTCCCATGATGAGTGATGGTTGCAACAAGCTCATATTTTCTACCCTGTACAACAAAGACAAACAGTTAGATCCAAGTGATTCAGTAGTGCCAATCAACTGTTATGTCATTACAATGTGCTACTGCCACATGATCGCTGTACAAACTCAATTCATGCTTAAACATAATGATATTAAATAGGAATTTGGCCTCCTGAAGCATAGAGTGAAGCCAGGTTCAGAACATCATCTGTTATCATGGATACAAAGATTCGTTTAGACGCCGTCCTTTATCTTATTTTCTTCGTTCCTTTTTTCGTCTCTTAGGCTTCTCTCTAGTGCTTCTCTCTTCTGTTTTTCTGTAACTTGTAATGTTGGTACTTTCTTTTTAATATATGTTCTCACTGTAGGGGCTCCGGACCATCCAGATTTTTTTCGGAAAAAAGAACAGATGCAACTAAAGACAAAAAGGATGCCTGCACCTACAAACCCATAGACCATATCACAAATATTTTGGGGAAAAACATTTACAAATGCATGTCAAGAAAATTATTCACCTCTTGTGATGGTGAGCTCAGCAGATCACGACCAAGAACCAGTACGGATGGGAAGTGGAGTGGCTTATAGACTTTAGTGCTCCCATGATTTCCATAACTGAACCTCTTCAAGTGCAGTATCATTATCTTTGAAAGCGCATGTATCTTGAATGATTTTCTAGCTGTCACCAAACCAGCCTGCAAGATCAAGTTCGATACTACATTATAACTGCAGCTGATTGCAATACATTACTGTGTCTTTTCAATGAAAGAAGAGCCGTACTATGGCACTCAATACAAATAAAACGTGGACAAGTACAGCTCAGCCAAAATTGAACTTATAGCAATTTCAGAGAAAAAAATCAAAAAAATAGAAAAAGGTTAACATACAGTTTATAAACCCACCATAAATAGATGCACAAATAAAAAAATCGTAAAAAGCATTCCAGAAATGAATCTAAATAAAGTTCAAACAAACTAAAAATGCAGTTTGTCTTTACAAGTAGCTCACTACCAAAATGCATTGCATGACACCACTTGTAGTGTGCGATGATGAAATTGAATGTTAAAATAGGGCTAATTGGTTACACACCACTCATATTTTCACGGTTTTGAACCACACACTGAAATTATGATAGGTCTCACACCACTGAAATTTTTGCACTTCTTTGAAATACACACAGCTATTATGTACGTTTTTTTTGAAGCTTTGGGCCCATCTACAGGCCACTGTATTTACGTATTTCCCTTTATGCCCCTCACAAAAGCAAAGGGGTAAGGGTAAGGCCAGGGCAGCGCCCGCCCGCCAGACGCGCCTTTCGTCTCTCCTCTTGATTCGTTCTTCTTTCTTCAGCGTTCCTCCCCAAGGAATGTTTCAATCTTTAATTCTGGAATCTCTTTAAAATGCATTTTGTGCTTAATGTTTCAAGCTAGCAAGCGTAGCATGTTTCCATTTTTTAATTTATTTGTTGTTGATTTACTCCAGGAATAGCACATGCATGCATTATGGCGGCGCAGCCATGCGTGCGTGCATGTTTCAAAGCTAGCAGCCATGCGTGCGTGTTGCCAGGAATACCATGTTTCAAAGCTAGCAGGCATGCGTGCATCCAAAGCTGAGAGGGCAGAATGGGCATTACGAAAATACATGCACCTGGCCGGAGGGTCTAAAGCTGTGAAAAATGTACATAATGGCGTATTTCAAAGATGTGTAAAATATCGGTGGTGTGAGACCTATTAGGCGAATATCAGTGGTGTGGTTCAAAAACATGAAAATATGAGTGGTGTGTGCAACCAATTAACCCTTAAAAATATACTAAACACAAGGTGACAAGGTACCTTTCCAGCAGCTGTTCTGTATCCTTCCAAAGATTCAGGAGCAGAGAACAGATGAAGTGCATCATTAAGCGTCTGAACAGCATCTGGGAATATATCAAGATGGAGCAGTAGGTAGGGCTGGACAGTAGCTGATGCTTTGTTACCTGACAGGTGTATTCATCAGTATACACCACTGAAAAGAAAGATAGGAAACAGCACAAGTGGGCCTACTCAAGCATAAGTTTCACCCGGTGAATAACTAATGCAATCAAGATATCATATTCCATTGGAGAAAACAGAAACACCTGAATAGGGCTGTTTTAACTTGGCAGGAATGCAGGATAGCTGGGTTAGTGCTGAGATGCATTCGTGCATCATTGTAAAACATCAACGGTAATAATAACAATGCAGGATTACCTTACAGGACACAGAAAAATCCTAGAATCTTTCTCCTTAAATCTAAGGACTAACACAGACAGACACTTCATTAATCGGCGACATGCAGAATGGTCTTGAAACATGAACTATTGACCCTGATATTTGGCTGGTCAGAGATGGGGAAAAACAATGACAACATGCACAGCAGGAGGCAAAAGGTGGCAACAACCAGATGAACAGGGAATGTGTTCGTGGAAACATGATGAAATCAAGAAAAACTGAAAAAAGCACAACTTTCCAAGTTCTTTCAAAGAGATATAGCTAGCATATTCAGTTCTTTACAGAAAAACTGAGTCATCTCCCTCAAGACAAGACAAAATTACCTTCAGCTTTCTAGCGCTCTGTAGCTGCCCTCCAAAAAAATAGCACTTAGCTCAGAGGGAACAAAACTCTGAGTTCTAACTATTGCAGATTTGTTCTTTCGCCCAACTGTCTCCCAAGCATCCTCATCAGCAGAAGAAACAACCATACCCTCCTTTGAATTCAAACCATTGCCATTAAGCTTCAGCAGCTCATCATGCATTCTATCAATGCAAAACTTAAAAACTCTTGAGCATCTTCCTGCCTGCAGAACGCAAAAGTGCACATAGCATCACAAACTGAACCAAAAGCTTCATTGCAAGGGAGACAGTAGTTTATAAAGGGCGTTAACAAACAAAATGTAAGAAGATAACAATATGATCAATGTATTTACAGGCAACTTTGTCAGAATAAACTCAATATGCCTATGGTCACCATGAAAGGCCTTTAGGGGCACTCTGGCAATTGGGAGACTCTAAAATTGATGCGTGTGACCATGACTGTAAGCTAACATAGATGTGCAAGATTTGGATCAGGTAAAACCTATTAATATGTAATTATACAGGTCTCGCGCTACTTGCTAGACTCAATGAGATGGTCCAGGTCTTGCTACTTGCTACTCAATGAGATAAATCCTCAATGGCCTGTAAATGCCATATTCGATTCGAATCCACAACTTGAGGAGTTTTACTCAAGGAAAAAAAAACATGCAAAAGAACAGAACACAAGCATTTACCTTGGCGAGCAGTTATTCCAGCGGCACATCTGGTGTGAAATTTCTGAGAACAGCATCAAACATGGCAGGATTAAGTGGTTTTGCAGCAACAGTAATAGCCTTCTCATTTTTTCTTGATAACAGACTGCGTCTGGCACATCAAATTGGCAGATCAACTCAACAAACGCACTCAGAGTTGGGTAGCCAACCTAAAACGAAAGATGATCAGAACAAGGGAAATCAAATGAGTGCCAAAATTGCATAAGACCAATTTGATTAGGTACCTTAGGTATACTACGGTTCCTCAAATCTTGTAAAAGGTGCACAAAAAAGAAAGCATGAAAGCAATGCCTGCAAAGTTGCATTCAGGAAACAAATATTTCCTGTGTTCCTCAAACCATGTGGAAGCAAGGGCATGTTCTGAGAGGCCTTCTTATTTAGGCTTGTGAATGCCTCTTCTGCTGGAGCTGCAACAATGGTTGAATCAACATTTGGGCTACCATTTTCAGTAATTTCCCTTTCCTTGTCTAACTTTCTGCTTTGAGTGGAGTCGATGCCATCCTTGTGCACCTCCGGCGTCATTTGTGGTGTTGGCTTGCTGATGCTTTTGACAGGCACAACTGGTGGGGCAACAGTCTCTGTCTTCTTCACATTCTCAAATACACCATTGTTAGCAGGAACATTAACAGGGGGCATCCATTAGCCAGAACTGGTCCACCATTTGGAAGGCTTGATCCTGCAGCTTTCTTTTTTCATTACTGCATGCATTCTCCTTTGTGGCGGCACTCATATCACCATTTGCTGATTTTTTTGCGGAAGAACGACACTTGAAATAGACATTTTCTCTAAATTCAGCCCTGAAAAGTTGAGGGTGCCAAACTGGATTTCCGTTCGTATGCGCATTCTTTGCTGGCGCTTTTTAGTTGGACTTTTGAGAGGCTGACCCTGGAACGACTTAGTCTCGTCCTCCGTAAAGGACCCAAACAGCAACATCTGCATCACAGAGTGAGGCAACTCTAGATTAGAGAGTCAGGTAACTCAAGTAAAGCTGCAAAAATCTACTGCATATCAAAATACTTGAACTGAGAAACCTTTGGAAAGGAGCTCCATGCATTTAAGGAGAGATTAGTTTCATCTTTGAATTACAACAGAACTACTGACATACTCCCACACACGCATGCACTCCTCGGGAGAAAAGAATAGAATAAGCATTGATCAATGATCGTAATCCAAATGAACAGAGTCCATGGTTCGATACCATATGAATTCATTGCGTATGCATCCAGCAACCGGGGGTTATGATTCATACTACACGCGCAGCAGCATTGAATCATGGTGCCAAGGTAGTACTACAAAACCCCCAATCCAATCAACTCGCTCGCACGCGGCGGATCCAGTATAGGGACATGGGTGTACATGTACACCCAAAATTTTTTGCAAAAAACTTGGAAATTCGGAGGCTTGTCAAATAGCCAATAGCTTTAGGTTAGGGTTTCACTGCTCAGATTGAAGGGAAGGGAAGGTAAGGGAATGGAAGGGAAGGGAAGAGAAGACAAGAGAAGGGGTGGAATTACCTGGTAGGTACTCGTCGCCGGCGGAGAGACCAACTAAACCCTCAGCACCTGGCTTAGGGCGGCGGCGGCGGCCCCCGATCTCGTCGGAGAGCGTGAGGGCGCCGCAAGCGAGCACGAGTAGGGGCGGAGGGACCCGTGCAGGGCGTGTGCTGTGCGGGCGTGTTTGGTTCGTCTGATGAAGCCTGGCCAGCAAACCTACGCTGGGCAGCCCAGGTCTGAAACCTCTGAACCCTGGGAGCTAAAGTGTATACTATACAGAAGTAAATGGAACAATATTATACAAAAGTAAAAAAAAAAAGAATTCGTACACAATGTTTTGGAACAATATTCGTCCACAAATGTTCACAAAAAAAAAGAATTCGTATACAATGTTCACCAAAAAAGGATTCGTACACAATGTTTTGGAACAATATATTATACAAAAGTAAAAAAAAAAAAAAAAAATGGTTTGGCAAATTTGTTGCTCTCGTTATAGGTTAACTAGGAAATATGTCCGTACGTGCAACGGGAGATATAAATTATCACTTTTCCTATGCCTCTTTCGAAAGATTTTTGAAAATAAAATCTTGCGACGACGGAACGTGCGTCCTGGCCGGGTCACGCGTGCGACGATTGACCTTCGAAGATTGAAACGAACAGTTCGACCCGCAATGCGAGGGGAACTACCACCTTTTGTCTTTGTTTTTTTTAGAAAAAAAAATTATTTATTATCTCTTGTTTCTTTGTGATAAAATTGTTTAAATCGTATCTTGTCGCTTTATCTTTAAGAAGTCATCCTTTTTTGTCTTTGTTTTCCAATAGAAAAAAATTATTAATTGTCTTTTTGTCATTTGTGGTAAAAAAATTGTGCTAGCTAACACTTGATGACAGATCTCACCCTTGGATGATGATCCAAAAGGTCTATCATATTGCAAGAAATGTTGATTATTTTTCTTGTGAAAAGATATATAAAGAACTCCCATAAATTATATATATATATTTGAAGCTTTTTTTATGTTATAATAAACCTATATAAATGGAAAGAGGAAATGTGAAGCCGGTAGACATGGGAGGATACCATCATTTATTGAAGTGATATGGTCTGAAAAAATTGCTAGAGTATCAAAAATAACATTGACAACGAAATGCACATTAGAATTGCATCTTTAGTTCTTTACTGAAAAACCAGGACTAATTCAGAGTAAAAACTCGATGAATAAATAGCACTGAAAACTAAAAAAAAAAAACTAATACAGGATAACAATTTTGTTATCGAGGAGGGACACCGGGCTGGTGGCCAAGATCGTTGGATGCTGCTCTTTATTATTATTCTAATGCTGCAATGTTTTTTTTTTTTTTGAAGTCTAAGGCCAAATCTCAATGGTGAGTTTCATTGCGTTGTTTCCAAGATCGCCATGCCATATAAAATGAAATGAAACTTGGATGAAACCCCTACTCTCAATGGAGAGTTTCATCTTGCGGTTTCATGGACATTTAATTTTATGACTCGGAGATAGTTGGTATTCGTGTCAAGAGAGTTTCACCAAGATGAAACTTTCCCTTCTCTCTCTCCTTAGTGTTTCATGCAAAAGTGGGCCTTTGCTGATGTGGCCCTATTTAATGTGCATGAAACACCTATGAAAACCCCATAGAGACTGACCTAATGCTGCAATGTTTCACCAAATAGTTGGATGCTCAAAAAATGGTCGCAAAACATATCCTCACTGTTCCTCATTCGGCCATTCCTAGTGCCAGTTTTGCATTGCTAGAATTAAATTCTTGATTGAGCAAAGATCTGTTACCTTTGAAATACAAGAATCAATGTTGTATACAAATGCAGCAGGTGGTAAATTTTAGATAATGTCTTTGCACATACCAGATTATTGGAAGTTTGTCTTCTTTAGCTTTGTGTAAGGAAAGAAGGAAGTCATTTAATTTAAACTATTCAGTCAACTGAGCACACTCACCAACATGTTCACGTAATAAACAAAGTTCATCATATCTTCATTGCACGACTGCACAAATAAAGATGGTTTAATCACGATCAGTATATTTGACAACACACTCAAGAGGAGAACGGAAAACATTCATAGCTTGGTTGTCATCTATCCTATTCTATCCTATAGTTGAAAACTTCTGGCTTCACCAAGCGTTGAAGCCTTACGGCGTGCGACCCGACCGAGCCTCGAGTGAAAAAGACCGCCCGGCTGCACTCCTCCTCTCCTGTAAAAAACACCGCACTGCTCCGGAACCACCCGCCTCCCGGAAGGAAACGCCTGCCCTCCCCTCGGTCGGCACGTCGACGGCGTCGTCGGAGGTCATACACGTCGAAGTGGAGGTGGTTGGAGATCGGCACTTAGCCGAGGTCGTCGCCAAGTACGTCGTTCTCTAGGAGAACCTCTCGCCGCTCGGTCAGTCGGTCGTAACTTCCCCATCGATCGATCACAAGGAATTAAGGTACGTCCAATGACGTGGATGACGACGAAGATATTGGCGGCGACGATGAGCCAGCGTCGACGCCTTCTTGCTGTAGTCCACGTGCCGCCCCTTGTGCGCAGACGCCGGCAGTTTGAGACGGGCAGAGATGATTAGCGCGGTGTTTACCGTGGGATGGGGTTACGGGCAGGCCGAAAACGATGACTTTTGGGAGAGCCCGCTCACGATGCCCACACCCACCTGCGAAACCTCTGAATCCCGTCATCACCAAATATATCTTTTGTTTCTGATTTGAAGCAACAAAAGAGATCATTGAATGAACATGTTAGAGGTTCAGAACATGCGAACAAATCTAACCATATTTAAGTTTTTTCCATCTTGGTTATTCTGTAGGCCTTCATTATCCTTGTGATAACAGCAGCAATTAAGCTGGGATTCTGCCACTATCAAAATCCTGAAATAGTAGCTTCTATGATGATTGGTAACTGTTTATGAGCAAATGAAAAAAAGACAATGGAATTTATTAAGTACCCAAATTCACTAGATGCTATAAATAACTTCGTATAGGTACTAGAACCAATACGCCAGAGCTACCTTGATTATATAAAGTATTGATTGAGTTCATCATGATCCACGATCCAAACAGATCGCATATGATCGATCAGATCGAACCTGAGCGACATGATCGCGGCCTCAATCAAGGGTAAGTGAACTCATAATTTCTGCTTTTTATGGAGGTTTTGATTTAATTTACTTAAATGTTCCATGCAAGATTTCTGATATTTGGGTTCTCAAGCTCCTCAATCAAGGGTTTTCTGTGCATTGTCGATTATTGGATTCCCTTTACTGACTGACTTCTCATTTCCCCATCTCAACACTGATTTGGTTTAGGAATAGCTTTTGTATTCAGTAGAGCTCGACTTTCCTCGTGATACTTACGTGTCCCATCATAACTTCTCATTGCTAATTATCCATGCTGTCTTCTATTTGCAGGGACAGTTTTGTGGTGGCTGGGTGGGCTAACTATGAAATATATACATCTTGAAATATCATGACATTTTGTGGTATCCATGCATCTGCACAGAGCAATAGGTGTTTGTTTTTGCTTACTTGTGCGATACATGGTGATCGACTTCTTGGCGTGGTGCTGTAGGTCTGGTGGCTCCATTCAGTTTACCTTTAACGAGACGGTGTGGACACTGACCAACTCAACATTGATGCCATGTCCTGCTGACTTGCATAGTATTTTTTTGTTGAGTAAATAGCTTTACTGAATTTGTGGTAATGGTTAGTGACTTTAGAATCTGAACAGTGACGAGGTGCTATGAAACAAGAAGAGCAACATGCTACTCTGATATAAACATGTATGAAAACTGATTTCCATTGGCCATCAGCTGCTTTGATCTATGCAATATTCCTGTATATTGCTTGTGCTTGTTTGTTTTAAAAGTTTAAAAGTTTGAATTACCACGCCTTGAAATTTCATCCCCTGTTTTAAATAGCCGGCTAAGACATTTAGCTTTTCATGTCTCAAAACAGGCTATAGCCGACTCATCGGGCTATATCGCCAGCCTAAGACCTAACTTGTATACATGAAATATCTTAGCTAAATCCTTCTCAAACAGTATAAGCGGAGATAGCGGAGGCTATAGCCGGAGATTTAAAAGTATGATTTCATCGCTTGGTTGTTTTCATATTCATCCCTAAAATTTCACCGTAAGCGTTAAGCACGGGTATTATACTAGTGCTAGTAAAGCTCCGCTATCAGTTAATAATTAATAATATTGCAATCTATTCAAAGATGAAAACAAAAGGATCAACTGGGCCGGACAAGTGACCGCAGCTTGGTTCGGTAGGAGTTGATCGTGACTGGGTCTGACATGCTAATAGGCCTTGAGTGGAGAGCTAGTGGGCTGACAGCTAGCCAACATTGAAATGGGCTGGACGCCTGATTTGCTGGCGGACAGCAGCCAGACGTAGTTTTAGGCCCACCGAGAAGGCAGACGGAAAAAGAAATATGCCCATGTGTTGCCACGTGAGATAAAAAATAAACAATATTGTCGGTTTAAACTTAGTCAAACTTGAGTCACTTTAACTGCCACAATTATCATAATTGCATTCTTTTATGGATGATGTGAGTACACATTTGTAACAGCAAATAAGGAGGTATTTATTATGAATAAAAGAACAAAAATGATACATAGGTGGTGTAACATATAAAGATATAAAAGATATATTTCTATGTAGGGTTATACAATTCTAGACCCACTAAAAGAAAGCACATAGAATTCTACAAATGTTTCGTGTTTGTGCTTACTGATTTATTTTTTATGAAAAAAGAAAAGAAAGGAGTAGAGCGAGCAACTCATGCAGATGGCCGTCTACAGTGGCATCCGATTTGTTTTTTTTTTTATTCAAAAAGAGAAAAAAGTAATAAAGAGAAAGCAACTCACACAGTATACCACACACGGGATCCCACCACACACACCCTCTTGTCCTCCTGTCAGCTCGCCTCCTCACCCATGGTGTGCCGCGCCGCCGCCCTCGGTGCCCCCTTCAGTTCCTTGCCCTGCCCATCTCTTTCTCCTCTAGCACCCAAATCGATGGGGACTGTTGGGTGAGGGCCGGAACATGCCCACCCCCTACTATCGGCCCGACAGAGAGCGAAGAAGCCAAGGCAGAGGAGGCCCGAAGGGGCCATGATTCGGCCCGAGCGCCGGAAGCTTTTTAGATTCGGCCTGCTTGCCTTGGGACCGGGCACACGAGGGATCTTTGCCGACCCCAGCGGTCAAGCGGACCATAGGCGAAAGCGGACACATTCGGTCACCATGCGTCGACATGTGTTCGCTCATGGAGCCTCGTCCGCAAGAAGCGTCAGCGGGCCGAATGAAAGCTACGGCGTTCGGCATGAACAACCGAATGCGGAGGCTTCCACCCTACGCAGCCATTCGAGAGGGCCAAGCGAGGGGCGGAGGCACCAAAGATTCGGCCGAAATGCCGAACGTTTACTTCCGCCCCAAAGGCACGGATACCGGGAGACTTCAACAGGGACAATAACGAAGCGATCGCTTTCGCCCGTGTGTGCCCCGAGGTATTTTTTGCCGAATGTCACCCAATATGTTTTGCGGGCATTCGTGGTCCGTGTCACGGAAGGCACACCGGGGTAGGTGGGAACACGAGGCGGGAAGTACCATTCTACGCCCGATGCCGGAAGGCGCGGCGGCCCGTCGATAGAAGGGTAAATTAGGAATTGTAAGAGTCTATGGACTATAAATAGACCCAGGGTCGTTGTAAAGGCGATAGAGAATTAATAGAAGAGTGCTCCGGTTTACATACACCTTCGCGTGTCCACTTCAGTTTAGTTGAGTGATTCGTCCTATCAGGGGGTAGCCTGCTTCGAGGCTACACCAACAGGGACCTGCTCGCGAGGGTCCCTAATCTCGCGGCAGTGTACGGGCGAGGGCGTCACCGGCGGCTTGAGGGGCTCGGGATACCTCCGGCTCACGGATCTCGCGCTGGCGGGTCTTGCGTGGCCGGGCGGTGGTGGATCTCGCGGTCAAGCGGATGATTATATGTTTTGATTTGTTCACGGTGGTTCCGATTCGGTCTCGTCAATTTGCTTCTCTTACGGGTTTGGGAAATTTCTTGCCTCTGCGTGTGGGTCTCCAACTCTCCTTTTTGTTTATGTAGACCTCCGCGAATTAGGCGGACGGTAAGCGATAGAAATTTTGGTGGCGGGGCGGAAATAGGAGGGGTCAAGAATTTTTTTCTCTCAAACATGCCCCCGTGCGTTGCTACGGGAGAAGAAAACTATCACAAATTAATAAGAAAATGAACCTCGCAGGCGCAAGGCTTGTTTTTCTCCATGCTGAGCCTCCTCTGCTCCTTCTGTCGACATCCACACCGCGGCCTGATGGGCTCGATGCCGACTTCATCCAAATCCGGACTCTGCGCTAAAACGAACCTCCTCCCAAATAAGCAAGCCTCGGCTGTTCTCCGTGTCGAGCCTCCTCTCGCTCCTCCGGTGCCGGCATCCACACACCGGGTCCGATGGGCTCGATCTCGCCGACTTCGCCCGGGGACTCAAAGCCACGGGGGCTTTCGCTCTCCTCCAACGTGGCTTAACCGGAGGCGACTTGGGAGTTTTTCTTGCTTCAAAGCATATTCACTTATAAATCTAAAATTATTTTTAGATAATCATTCAATAAAAATAGCTTCCTATAGTTGTTGTAGGCACAAAAATCCTGCTCCCTACACCGCACACACCCCAAGCGAATAGCCGGGCTTTACTCGCCCGGGAGTGTCTTTGAATCGAAGGCGTGCCGATCAATTTGACCTCATTAATTGACAAGGAGGTAAACGTGAGATCCGGAACATGCCCGGTGAGACCAAGACAGTTCCGCATGTATAGCTCTAAAGCCGATGTAAAGACATATAACTATGAGAGCTATCTGTCGATGAATAATGAATGCATTCGTAAGCATATATGAAGATATAATGTAATAACGGTTGCCAAACGATCATAAAAGACATGTTTGAACAAATAAAGTCGATCATCATGATGTGCTATCGTAAAGCTCAATTGCATAGATCGAATTAATTGACAACATGATAGATAAAAGAAAGTAAATCACAAACATCATTATAGATATTCATGACACGTGAAAGCATAACCGGTGTTCGGCAAGCTTGCCGAATCGGGTCCATGAAGAAAGAACTACCCTACGTAAAAACCTATCGTGATTAAACCGATCTCTAGTCCACCTGGATGACTAGCTCTAGAGTAACCCAAAAGATCTCAGATCCACCGGATAACACAGATCTGTCAAGATCTAAACGATATACGAACCCGCAACATGTAACAACTTAGATTGATCTAGCTCGGCTACGATGAACGAGATAGATCTAGTAGCACAAAGATGAGCAATGAAAGCACTAAAAGCAACTAGATCTATGATAAGATAAAGCCAAGATCTATCAATCTAAATTGGGCAAAAAAGTGTGTGCAAACATAATTAAATAAATAAATTGAAAGCATTGCAAACACGTGGTAACTTAATGAATTCATTAGATCTTGCCAAAATCTAATGAAGCCGATAACTAGCTCTTAGCCGGACCTTAGCCCACTGGATGGCTCATGATCGACAAAAGAACCCTCTTGCCCCTCGATAGCTTAAATCCGCCTCGACGATACTAAGCGTGAACAAGACTTCTTGCAATAATCTAAATCCGCGACAATACTAGACATGGTGCAAGGTTGCCGGTACTTTACGGAGGTCGACGGGTCGATGAATCCTCTCGCAGATAGATCGACGACACGACCGGACTCGAAGGGTGGGCGAGCCAAGGCACGGAGCCGGGTTTGTTGTATTGATTTGGTAGATTGTTTTACGATTCTTGGGGTCTTATATTTATACCCCGGGCTTTGACGAGTCCTAACTAATTACGAATAAACATAACTAAATATCTAGCTAAGATACATTGTCCTCCAAGTCTTCTGAGTCGTGGAATTGTATGCGTGATGTGGGCCCTTGTCCTCGAATATCTTCCTTGTCGCTCCACGCTTGCCGAACCATATCGTGCTTTCGGCTCCTTCCTTCTGGGGCTCCTAGCCGAATAACAACTGACTTCGAACGCTACAACGTCATTTGCTTGTTTTTGCTAGCCGAATGACTCCTTACCGAACCATCGCGTCGGCCCATCAGTCATCCAGGCTCTACCAAATTTTGGTGTTAACGGTTGTTAAAAATGACAAAATGATTATAATAATCATATCATTTTTTTTCTCTCAATTATTATACCGTTTCGCTTTTCTCTCCCCTTCCTTTTACCTTCTCTTTCACCGCAATGCGCATGTCCTTCTTATCTCCTTCATCGGACCAACACGAACCCGTAGCTTTTCGTATCCCGGGCTGCGGCCATCGGGGGCATCATGATTTCCTCCATCGATGTCAAGCCGTGCTCCGCATGCTCTTCCCTTCGGCCTTCTACCCAAAGACCACCAAAGCGACTAGCCGGTGACCACGCTCCTCGGCTCGTGCTGTAGCGAGCCGAAGCGAGCCGCTTGCGGCCTTCTACAATGCCGCTCGCTACATGGAGTCGGAGAGCGCCAACATCGGGTGGCTGTCAGCGGCGTAGGTATGCCGCCCATGGGCACTCAGCGCCTCTCTCATCCTCTCACGGCCTCACTCGCGCTACCCGGCGTCTTCCCATCCCATGTCGCCATGGCGTCGTCTTCCCTGCCTTGCCCATGCCACCCTCTCCTAATCCCACGCTATGGTCGCTTGTCGCCTAGATCATACCGATTTATGTCGATTTTGTGCTCGAATTTTTTTAATTTGTATATAAGTTTGGTTGCCTTTATTTGCATGATTTTCATCTATTTGTATGTAATTTTGTTTTGGACTCGGTTTGGAATTGGACTTGGTTAGGTTTGGATTCCATGTCATGTGTGTTGGATTCTATTTTGAGAAGGAGATTCAAAGAGATATGTGTTCTATGTGTTTGCGGAAGGAGAAGAAAAAGCCGGCACGCATACAAGAGGAAAGGAGACCCGATGGATCTGAGAGGGACCCGTGTTGGATCACGATGGATCCGGGCATGGACACGACAGGAAGGGAGGGAGCGACGGATCGAGAGAGGGACGTGTTGGGCCTGATGTCTTGAATTCATTATCCAAATTTGTTTAGTAAGCTTCCTCGGACAACCGTGACTTAGGGCCGGATGAAATTTTTAGGTGGACGAAAAATTTTCTCTCTTTATGTCATGATCCGGGGAAATAGGGCCCGGGAGGGGCCGGGCCCGACCGCCCAGGCCGGCGCCCGCCCCCAGGCTTTCAGCAAGCCCCCGCCCGCCCTCCTCCTCCCTTCCGGATTCTTCTCAAAATTAATTCGGAAAAAAGAGGAGGAAAATATCTAAGATTATCTTTAGGTGTTTTGGTGTGCAAGGGGCTATCTCATCTATAAGGGAGACCCTTATTAGGAAATAAATAAATAGGACCTGCTTGTAAAAGGTATTCCAATCTATAAGGAAACCTTTAGAGAGATTGCTTGAGATACAAGTCCCAATAGCCGGGCTATATAAGTAAGGGGTCTTTCTTTCGGGGTAACAAGCAAATAAAGAAATTATTCCAATCTCTCCCCCCTCCTCCTCCTCTTGCGCTCGCGCCCACCCCCGCCGCCTCCGCCACCACGGCGCGCCGTGTGCCCCCTCGGGGCTGCGCTGCAGCAGGCGCCACCCCTCGTACCGGCCGCGCCACCCACCACCACCCTCACCCCCATCCTCCTCATCTCCTCCCAATTCCCCAATTCACGTGTCAATTCCGGCCCAATCTAGCTAGAATCGGCGGGTATCCGGAGACCACTACGATCCACCCGGCCTGCCATGGACGACGAAGCCAAGAAACGATCAAACACTTGGGGATGAGTTCGCCAAGATCAACACCAGGATGAACAAGATCGACGACAAGATCGCTATCATCTCGGTATGACGATCCAGCTAAGCTTAAACTCCAACAACAACTCCATGACGCCAAGATCGAGATGCGGGCAATGTTCGGCGTCGGTAGCCGCGATTTCATTAAGAAGCGGACCGATGGCAAGCGAGAACGAGGACAATCGGGTAACAACGGTGATCTAGAGAACCTCGATCAAGCGCTACGAGGCGAAGGACGAATTAGCGCACACATCATCGGCTAGGGCGCATATTGAAAATAGTAAGTATGATTTATAGTCCATAATGTAGCGGCGAGTCCTATGATGCACAAAGGGTGGTGGTCTTCCGGTCACATTTGTCGGTAGCGTCCCTCCCGATAAGAAGGGGAATGTAGGTGGGAGTGGCGGCTCGGAGAGAAACCTCGTACCTAGAGCCCTCGCCCCCACCTCCTTTATATAACGCCGCTACGGCGGGCCCACCAACCATCTTTTTGGTGGGCGCCCGATCGAGCCGAGAGACATAAGGTTGTGCCTAGTCGTTGGATCGACCAATGGAGATCAATCTAACAATCTCCCCTTGATCTCCTCTCATAACTTTGCAAAACATGACATTTCATCATTTTAATATCAAAATACATCTCGAATACCGTATTTTGGCCTAAGTGGGCGTTTTGTCCTCAGGTGTTGTTGGTGTTCGTCCCCCTGGTGCAGCCGAAGTTAATGCAAGCACCGACTAGTTCCTCATCTACTTCCTCAAAGGTTAACATTGTTAAACCAGATCAACTAGGGAGGTGACCAGTGAGTACATCTAGTGTGTATGATATGGGTAGATCACATCCTACTTAGACGATCTACTAGAATGTAAAAGGGAGCAGCACCAACAGTAGGGATCAGGGATGGAGAGGTGAACGCCATACCAGATCCGGTCGGAGGTGCAGGAGGAGCTGGATCCGTCGGCCATCAGGAAGAAGGGGTCGATGCAGTGGCGGCGGTGGTCTTCCGGTCATTTGTCGGCCGACGTCCCTCGATCGAAAGGGAATGTAGGTGGGAGTGGCGGCTCGAAGAGAAACCTCGTACCTAGAGCCCTGGCCCCTACCTCCTTTATATAGTCTTTGCGATAGGGGCCCACCGCCATCTTTTTTAGGGCGCCCCCGTCGAGCGCGAGACACAAGGTTGTGCCTAGTCGTTGGACTGGACCTATGGAGATCAACCTAACAATCTCCCCCTTGATCTCCTCTCATAACTTTTCCTTTACCTTTACAGTATTTATCTATTTCATCACAGATCAGCACATAGAGCGAGCTTCATCGTCACGGTCAATCGCCGATAGATTTAATCATACAATGTACATATCTATTCGATAATAGATAACCTTTGGGCCGTTTATAGTCCAGGCAGGTTTTCCCTTAAACCCACGCCGGCTACATGTTCTCTGAACACGTTGGGTGGTAAACCTTTGGTAAGCGGATCCGCTAGCATCTTTACAATGCTTATATGTTCAAGACTTATTACATTATCCCTGACTTTGCCTTTCACAACATAATACTTTATATCAATGTGTTTGGCAAAGAAAGACTTGACTTATTCTTGTTAGCATATGTTACCGATGGCTCATTATCACAGTACAACTTTAGTGATCCATGGATGTCGTCAACCACTTTAAGACCCAGGGCATGAACTTCTTTAGCCAGATTCACCCGCCTTGCCTCATAACAAGCAACAAACTCGGCATACATTGTGGGCGATGTAGTGACGGTTTGTTTTGAGCTTTTCCATGAAATAGCTCCACTGCGAGAGTGAAGATATATCCGGGCGTGGATTTTCTATCATCTCCCCGCATAGTAGTCAATCTGAGTATCCCAATATCTTTAGGGAATCGAATCTTCTATATGTCAACATGAGGCCTTTCGTACCTTGCAAATACCGCAAGACTTTCTTTTTACCAATTTCCGGTGTTCCACTCCTGGATCACTCACGAAATCTGCCAAGTAACCCGGTCACAAAAGCCAAGTCGAGGCGCCGTGCACACTTGTGCGTCTTGTAAGCTTCCGACGGTGAAGCGTGTGGAACATTTTTCATGTGATCACGTTCATACAGGTTCTTAGGGCACTAATGTTCCCCATATCTTTCACCCTTGACTATAGGAGCAGGCGATGCACTACATTTGTGCATACTTGAATTTATTTAAGACTTTCTCAATGTAAGCCTTTTGAGACAGGTCCCAATACCCCTTTGCGCCTATCTCGGTGAATTCTATGCCCCGAGAACATAAGAGGATTCATCGAGGTCTTTCATATCAAACTTAGAGGACAAGAATTTCTTTTGTCTCTTGCAAGAGACCAACATCACTACTTGCAAGTAGAATATCATCAACATATAGAATTAGGAAAATGTATTTTCCATTCTTAAACTTCGTATACACACAATTGTCCTCCACATTCTCTTTAAATCCAAACTTTTTGATCGTGCGATCAAACTTCAAGTTCCATTGTCTAAAGGCTTGCTTTAATCCATACATGGATTTCTTTTTAGACGACATCCCATATTTTCCTTTCCTTTCACAACAAAACCTTTCGGTTGTACCATGTAAACATTTTCTTCCAAATCCCCATTTAGGAAAGTCGTCTTTACATCCATCGATGTAACTCTAAATCAAAATGTGCCACTAAGGCCATAATGATCCCGAAAGAATCTTTACTAGAGACTAGAGAAAATGTCTCATTGTAATCAATTCCTTCTCTCTCGTGTGAAACCTTTTTGCCACAAGCCGCTTTGTATCTTTCTACATTCCCTTGGGAGTCACATTTCGCCTTGTAGACCCATTTGCTCTTTTGTTTTGGCTCCTTTAGGAATTGTTTCTAAGTCCCAAACATTATTGGAACTCATTGATTTCATTTCTTCTTTTTCATGGCCTCAAGCCACTCGAGAAAAATGATTGCTTCTCATGGCTTCTTCAAATGAGGTGGGATCACCCTCCATTTGACCCTCTTCTAGGGCATACACTTCATAGTCGTTAGGAATCGCAAAATTTCACGACTCTTTGAGACCTTCTAGGGGCCTCAATATTTGGTACATTTTCAGCTTGAGGCTGTTCCAGCTCCCCCTCATGTGTGGCATCATTTTCTATAGGATCCTGAAAAGCATGTTCCCAAGTTTATGATCCGGTGCCATAGGAGAACTAGCAATAGGTGTTGATGCCACAAAGATCTTGTGCGGTTGGTGCAGGCAACAACAACGGTAGTGAGAAAAATGGCTCTTGAGTCATTGGAGTAGGTGCACACACCCTCTTCTCCTTAAGATCAATATCTCGAGCTACCATGCTCCCCACGACCATTACTTCCTCTAGAAAAAGCAAATGTGTCTTGTTTCTACAAACTTTGTATGCCTGGTCGGGGACGGTAGAAACGAAAACCTTTTGACTTTTACGGATAGCCAATGAAGTGACAACTCACCGTCTTGGAATCCAGTTTTCCAATGTTTGGATTAAACAACTTAGCCTCGGCAGGGCTCCCGCACACACGTAAATGGTTGAGTGAGGGTAGTCTTCCCGTCCCACAACTCATACGGTGTTTTTGGCACCGATTTGCTAGGAACTTCTGTTGAGAATATGAATGGCGCGATTTTAAAAGCCTCCATCCACGGACTTAACGGTAGTGTGGAATAGCTAATAATGCTACGTACCATATCCATAAGGGTATGGTCACGCGTCTTTCGACTACTCCATTCTCGAGGATCGCCCGACATGGAATATTGGGCAACTATTCCATTTTCCTATAAGTACCTTGCAAAAAGGTCCGGGAACTTGACCAAAAAGGGGTATGTCGACCATAGTATTCACCTCCACGGTCGGATCGACTATCTTTATTTTCAAATTATGCTGATTTTCAACTTCGGGCTTAAATATTTTGAATTTATCCAACGCTTTTCGAACGTTCTTTAATTGGATAAATATAGCCATAACGTGAGTAATCATCGATGAAAACGTTATGAATGAATCATAACCATCCACACTTCTACGACAGAAATGGAACACAAACACTTGTGTGGATTATCTGTAATATTCCCGTGCTTCGTTTGGCATCTTTCTTAACGGTCTTTACATACTTTCCTTTAATGCACTCTATGCATTGTTCTAATTCGAGAGAACTCTAATGGTGGAAGAATATCATTCTTCACTAATATCTCTATTCTCCCCTCGAAATATGGCCTAGAAGACAAAAGCCATAATTTTGATGATTCATTAGGAGTTCTCTTTCTTTTCTTATTTACGAATAAGGTCGCATTCACATTGTCGCGTGCAATATTATCAACATTGCAAACAACATTCATATCATTACTCATAGATAACAAATAAAGCTCGTCTTGTTGGAAGAAAAGACTAACACATGCATTATTAAATGTTATCTCACATTTGCCATTACCAAAATGGCAATCATATCCATCATTATCTAAACGAGATACATTTATCTAGTTTCTATTTAATGAAGGAACATAAAGAACGCCTCGGCGCGTAGCGAGGGTGAAGCCAGTAGCAAGCTCCGAGGTAGGTCACCGATGGCCTCCACATCTGCTTTCGAACTCCATTCGCGACCTTAACCCATCTTTAAAACTTCTTGCCGTGGTTCTCGCCGAACGGAATCCCTTTACGTGCCATCAACATCTTTAGATCAGCAGGATAATTGTTCCCCGATATGCCCTTCGAAGCCGCGGTGATGACACACAATGTCATTCTGCCCTTCAGGGCTACTATTCTTTGTGGCTTTGGCCGAGGCCGGTACCTAGGCCGTGTCTTTGAGGCGCATGGGAGCCTTGTTCTTTGCCTTGGAGGAGGGGAAGGATGATTATTCTTTTTCTTATTGTCATTATCCTTCACATGGTTGATGTTTCCACCATTTAAGGCTTTCGACCTTCCCACCTCTTGCACGCACATAGGCGTGCACTTCTCCAAGTTCCATTTTTTTCGGGCGAAGATTATAGTTCACAACAAAAGCTTCATACTCCTTTGGCGAATAAGCAAAAACCGGATGGATCGAAACTCCTGGAGGAGGAGCGGTCCCCATTGGCTTCGGTTTAGTTTGCCAGAGTACCCATCTTATAGATGTGATCTCTAACGCTACCCTCGGTGTACCTTTTCGGTCACCAAATTTTTTTTATTAGTTGTGTGGCATAGGTCTTTGTGGAGCCAAACCGGCCTTAATGTTTTTAAGGTATTCAAGAGCTATTTCCAATTGGGAAGGAGCCCGCTATTGCCGGGTCAATTGTGTGCTTAATTGTTAACACCAAAATTTGGTAAGGCCTGAATAACGAGTGGATCGGCACGATAATTCAAGAAAAGGTCATTCGCTAGCAAGATGCCAGCCCACGGCGATCGCGGGCATTCAGAAGCCGTTGCTATTCGGCTAAGAAGCCCAAGTCCGAAGAAAATTTGGAGGCGAGATGGTTAGGCAAGCGTGGAGCATGAAGGAAGATATTCGAAGACAAGGGCCCACATCACGCGGCGGTATCACGAACTCCCGAAAAACTTGAGGACAATGTATCTTAGCTAGATATTTTTTAGTTTTTTTATTCGTAATTAGTTAAGACTCGTCAAGCCCGGTGTATAAATATGAGACCCCGACAACCGTAAAACGATCTACCAAATCAAATACAACCAACCCGCCTCCGTGCCACCGGCCCGGCCATCCTTCGAAGTCCAGTCGTGTCGTCGATCTACTCCAAGGGGATACATCGACCCGTCGACCTCCTCCGTAAGTACCGGTAACCTTGTAACATGTCTAGTATCGTGGGGCGTATTTAGATTATGTTGCAAGTAGTCTTGTTACCATGTGCTTAGTATCATGCGGGGATTTAAGTTATGGAGCAAGAGGGTTCTTTGTTAGATCATGAGTCGTGCGGCGGGGCTAAGGTCTAGCTTGGGGCTAGTTATCGGCTTCAATAGATTTGACAATCTAGTGAATTCATTAAGTTACCAAGTGGTGCATGTTTTCTCCCTATTTATTATTCTTAATATGATTGCACACACTTTTTGCCCAATTTAGATTGATGTGGCTCGGCTTTATCTTTTGTTAGATCTAGATGTCATCAATGCTTTCAATGTTTATCACTAGTTTGTCATTAGATCTATCTCTGTTTTTCATAGCCGAGCTTAGATCAATCTAAGTTGTTACATGTTGCGGGTTCAAGCGGCGTTTAGTCATGAGTCGTGCGACGGGCTAAGGTTTTGCGTGTGAGTTCCTTCTTCATGGACCCTTATTCGACAAGCTTGCGAATACGCTTATATGTTTACTCGTATCTTGCATGTGTCGGTCTACCTATCGTTAGAGTCTAGTCGGCAAGCCGTATCATCGCGGTGGATTAGCTTGTTGCGGTGTATCATCGCGATTGGATTGTTGTTAGGACGAAGAGGGTTTAGAACGGTTAAGTCCGACAAAAGCCGTATCATCGCGATTGGATTAGCTTGTTGCGCAGGTGTATCATGCGGTGGATTGCTTTGTTAGGACTGATCGGGATAAATCTCGGCTTTGCTTTTAGATTAGGCTTGCATATGTACTTTACTTGTCTATGCATACGCGCCTCAACGAGTAATGAGTATATATAGATCTATTTAGATGTATGCGTGCTTTTAGCTTATCGTGGTTAGACGCGTATCATGTGGTGGATTGATCTAGTTGTGGTAAGTGGTTTTAGATCTGTAGCAAGTTGTATCATGCGGTGGATTAGCTTGCAAGGGTTTAAGCTCGACGGGTTTAGGAAGGCTAGGCGTCGCGGCTGCACTAGTTGGATGAGACCTATGCATGTGTCATTTAGATTAGGTTTATATTTATGAGTTACCTGCTTATGTTCCATGTTGTCAATTAATTCGATCTATGTAATAGAGCTTTATGATGTCATATCATGATGATCGACTTTACTTGTTCAAACATGTCTTTTTTATGATTATTCGCAAATCGTTATTACGTTACATCTTTATACATGATTACCGAATGCATTCATTATCTCATCGACGATAGCTCTCATAGCTATATGTTGTTACATCCGGCCTTAGAGTCATACATGCGAACTGTCTTGGTCACACCAGTGCATGTTTCAGATCTCACGCTTACCTCCTTGTCAATTAACAGGTCAAATTGATCGGCACGCCTCGGTTCAAGACACTTTCGGCAAATGAGTAAAGCCAGCTATTCCGGCTTGTCGGTGTGTGCGGCGCAGAGTTAGGTTTTGTGTCAACATTAATGACAGATCACACATTTTTATTATCTCCCTTCCACCTTGCTTTGGGTAGATCGAAGGCCACGACGCATCAACATGTGCCTTCTCTATAGCTGCCCATGCTACATCAGTCTCACCATCCGCCCTCACAGGAGTCTCTGGAGTGGCAGTAGGACACGGGTTATTGATAACCCAGTCCACCTCAGCGAACATGATGGAAATATCAGTACCTTTCTTCCATTCAATGTACCCCTTTGAGAAGTGGGATCTCTTTGATGGAAGCTAGCACGTTGAAATTTCCTAAAACACAATCCAAATCGAGGTGAGAAACATTAAAAAAAAATAAAGTAACCACGAGCATATATGCATTACTTCTATTTCACCGTTGAAGCGTAAATAGAAATAATACATAACCTTGATTAAACCATAGCATTATTAAAAGCAACAAAAATAATACTATGATCAACTTTATATCATTTCTTTCTCCATTTAATTTATCTCGTTGGTTCAAAATTAAATGGAGAAAAATATAACAATTTACGCAAATGGAAACATGAATAAAATTCCATAATTCTATTTTCCAAGAACTCAACAATATAATACCGATCCTTTAACAAAATTATCGGTGGACTAAATTTGTGCGATATCAAAGATCAAATTTCAATTCAAAACTATCAAATATCATTCATCAAGAGAATTACCGGAATAATAGAGAAAAAAAAATGAAACGTTATCGCTCACGCCGGGCCGAGGGCGAACCATCGAGCCCAAAGAACGCATTCGCCCGATCCGCCAACGTAGTAGCGCGCGGCGCCGCGCTAACGGGGCCTCGGGCCGGAAAGTCCCATCGCGCGCCGGGCCAAATTTGCCCAGCCTCGGGCCTCGGCCGACCGATCGCGTCGTCCTCCGGTCAAGATCCGACGGCGGTCCGCCATTTCCGATCAAAACACCCATTCCATGCCCCTAGAAACCCTAGGGTTCCATTCCATCTCGCCTCCGCTCTCTTCTTCTCCGTGATAGAAACAACGGCGGCGCCGGAGGCCGGCGGCCATGGTCGGATAACAAAATGGCGTGGGGTGGCCGCCCCCAGCTTCTCTCTTTTCCGCCCCCTCCTCTTCTCTACTCAAGTAGCGCAAAGAAGCCAGAGCCCTTCCTCGCCTCGATGAGACAGTGGTGGTGAGGATGAACCGGTAGGTCTCCTACTCGATTTCGCTTAGGGTTAGGGTTACAAAAAAATCCCCAATCCCTCTTGTCTCTGGATTCAATTGAATCCGATCGCTACTTCCATCGATGAATCCTAACCCTAGCGTGCTCTTTGATACCATTGTTAAACCGGATCGACTAGGGAGGTGACCAGTGAGTACATATAGTGTGTATGATATGGGTAGATCACATCCTAGTTAGACGATCTACTAGAATGTAAAAGGGAGGAGCACGGTAGCTGTAGGGATCGGGGATGGAGAGGTGAACGCCATACCGTGACCGGGTCGGAGGTGCAGGAGGAGCGAGGAGCCGGATCCGTCGGGCCATCGTGAAGAAGGGGTCGATGCAAAGTGGCGCCGCCAACGGAGTCCGGCGATGCAGTGGCGGCGGCGGTCTTCCCGTCGCTATCGCGCATCCTCCGATCGGAAGGGGAATGTAGGTGGGAGTGGCGGCTTGGAGAGAAACCTCATACCTAGAGCCCTGGCCCCCCACCTCCTTTATATAGCGCTATGCGACAGGAGCGCACCTGCCATCTTTGGGCTGGGCGCCCCCAATCAGGGTGCGAGACACAAGGTTGGGCCTAGTCGTTGGACTGGGCCTATGGAGATCAACCTAACAAATATAACACGACACTCACCAAGTCGTCGCTTTTTGTTTGTCTCCCGACCCATTCAGAGTTCACTGTGGATTTGAGCTTGACACGGGCAATAACTTATTATAAATCTTTTGAGCGGCGATGCAGGAGGCCCATACCAAGTGAGGAACAAGCTCTGGCACATCGTCGATGTCCGTGACCTTGCCGACGCGCTGCTGCTGCTCTACGAGGTGCCTGAAGCAGCCGGCAGACACATCTGCGCGCCTCATGTTATCAGTGCCCGCGACCTGCTGGACTGATGAAGAGCATGTACGTACCCTGGCCCGATGACCCAGAACCGATGACTTCTGACAAGCTCAAGAAGCTCGGGTGGAGCTGCCGGCCGCTGGAGGAAACGATCGTGTACAGTCGAGTGGTGTCAGCGGGTTGGGTTCCTTGACGATGTGGCTGAGGAGACTCCTGTCGATTCCCCTATTGTCAACAAAATCTAGCCTCGGCGAAAGCATGGATTGTGATTGCTGCTTTTGCTTACCTTATTCGGACGAGCTTCAGCTTTTAAATAAATGCCGTTGCATGCTTATCTTATTCTGGACGATCGAGTTCCACGCGAGAAGTCGGTCTCTCGATCACGCAGGGGATGAGGGGCGGCGGCAGTAGATGAGGTCACGTATTTGTCATGACCCGAGGGAAATAGGGGTCGGGGCGACAGGCCCGCCAAGTCCGAGGGGCACGGGCGTCGCCCTCTGGCCTTGTGCCCGCCCCCTCCTGCTCCCCTTTCCGCGGATTCTTCGCCAACTAATTCGGAATAAAAGAGGAAATTATCTAGGATTATCTTAGGCATTTTGGTGTGAAAAGGGATATTCTCATCTATAAGGGAGACCCTATGCTTGTAAAAGGTATTCCAAATCTATAGGAAGAGATTGCTTGAGATACAAGTCTTTACTAGCCGGGCTATAAAAGTAAGAGGGCCTCATGTCTTTCGGGGCAACAAGGAAATAAAGAAATTTTATCCCAATCTCTCCCGCCTCTCACACCACGCCGCCCTCCCCTCCCTCCTCCTCCGCCGCGCCGCGCTCGCCGCGCCCGCCCCCTTGCCGCCGCCGCCGGGCCGCCGCCTCGCCGCCCGCCGCTGCCACGCCGCCTTCGCCAAGGCGCACGCCGCCGCCGACACCACCATCGCCAGCACCACCATCCTCTTTCCCCTCCACGATCCTCAATAGGTGTCAATCTCGGTCCAATCTAGCTGGAGTCCGACACGTATGAACCTCACATAGAACAAACGGACAGTACAAGTATTATGGAAAAATATATTATATTTCATATTATCAAATGAATTAAAATGATCAAATGTAATGTTTGTTTTGCAAAGTGTAATTGTTGATTAGAGCAAAGGGGATGCGCGTACGGGGCTGCCGCAGACTGGGGCCTAATAGATTGACGTAGTGGTAGTCGTGTTCGGTTCGGAGACTGGACGAGAAGAATTCGGAGCGGTGGTGGGTGCCAAAGAGAAATATATAGCACGGGTTTGCCGCCGATTATCCGCGATATCTATTCGAGTTCCAGACATCTCCTAAGCGTATAAGTGCTTCGTCTCTGGCGGAATACGTTACATTACAGGTACTTTCCTCTTTGTCAGACAGAGGACGGACGCCATGAACGCCGGCCACCGACCTCTGCTGGTGAAGCATCAGGAAGAAGGCTATAGCGTTAGCGACATCCGCTTCAACAATGAGCAAAGGCTAGATGTCGGCCCCTTGTCAGCGCCGGCATTAACGTGGGTCCACTACCAGCCCCTCGTCGTCTCGCCGGGCGGCACTTGCATCATGGGCATGGCCGGCACCGCCCGCAACACGGACCCGCCGCCCATCATGCTTCCCGTGGGGAGACGACACGATCATCAGGATGGATACCGTCATATACGGCGACTCCTCTTCCCGCTTCGAGATGCTCCGGCGGCTCTTCCCCGACGGCGGCTGGTTCACCGTGCCGCTCCCGAGGCCGCCGCTCAGGACGCTAGCGCTCCCGTCCCAGAGCGTCTCCATCTCGAGCTACTTCGTCATGGGCACAAGCGTGTGGATCTCCGTCACCGGCGAGGGCACCTTTTTCTCGCTGGACGCCCGGTTGGGCGCCTGGCGGATGGAGTTCCCGAGGGAGCTGCGTCGCCTAGAAGGCCGTGCGTTCTTCGCGCCGGAGCTCGGCGCCGTCGTCGGCCTCACCGGCGGCGACAGGTTTCTGTGCTCGTACAAGTTCGACCACGCAAAGGATGGCTCCCGGACGCTGACGTGGCACCACACGTGGAGAGAGGCGGTCCCCTGGGAGTGCATTGACGACCACGGCTTCACTCCCAGGAGCGACATGGTCGGCCTGGCGTATCTTGGCGACGGCAGGTTCTGCATCTGTAGACCTGTCAGGCATGCAGGTCTCGCCGTGTGCAATATGTACTCGTTTTGGTGCTGGAGCTGAGGCGACGCTTACCGGACGGCAAGGAGATTGAGCTAGCTAGGCGCGGTGTAGTCAACTACCAAGGTATTTTCGATGAGGGGTATACTCGAGACCTCTACTTCATCCAGTAGTCGTCTATCTACTCCACTATGGTTTTGTTGGTGGAATAGAACGGATTTTTTTTGATGTAATTTTCAAAAACAATGTTTTTGCAACATGATCAATGTCAATCACAAATGCGGCTCAATCGTTGGATTAAGATTTGCATACACATGGTCGTTTCAAAAAAAAAAAAAAAAAAAAAAGATTTGCACAATGTACCATATTTAGGTTGTGCTTGAATCGGTGGCAAGCGTCAACAGCGATGTCATATCATAGTACTAGGTCGGTAGGCGCGCTTCGCTGCGCCCGCATATCTATCACTATGGTTAACGACCAAGGCCACACGGGTGATTGGAGGCCATTAATAATTCTGTGAAGAACAGAAACGAAACATATATATTGACAGCAACCTCAGCAGAAAATGGATAGACATAATAATATCAGCTAGATGAAGCACTTCACCATGTAGCTATGCTAAGGGTAAGGGCGGGTGGGTTATCAGCTCACTGGCCTGGTAAGGCAAAGATAGGTCGGGAATAATAGTTGACTGAAGAAATCAAATATATGGTCGAAGATGGTATGTGACACACAACATTACATTTAGTCTTACATGGTATATCTTCAAAGAAAAAAAACAACAACGGTACAACAAAGTTCACAGCCCCAAAGTTTTACATACTACTGTATATGAATAGGTGGAAAAAGACATTTCTAGGGGGCCACATTAACAAGGGGGCACTACAAATAATGCGTGAAGTATAAAGTAGAACCGAGATGGTAGGCACACCGAAGCTTTGTATTTTTTTTTTCCACACAGACAATGGCTCCGTGTATCTGCAAGAGCTGATGACAAAATGATAAAAAGAACAAACAAAAAAACCTAATGGACATATCATGAATCCTCGGTGCCTAAGAATTAGTCGACCACCTGTAAAAGCATATAAAGAATTGGAAACTAACCTAGATAGACATGCACCAAGTTTTTTAATTTACATAGAAAGGAGCATTAACTAATGACTGGAATCAAGGCAGTCGGACACTGATTTATCTCTTGACCTATAATAGCCATGATATGTGAATTAGTTGCTGGTAGTTTTATGTACAGGAAACTGTAATAGTGAGTGATACTAAATTCAATACACGAATTTGAATCGACTAATGTTGTATAATAAAACAGATGAAGAAAATTTATTTTACCATCGACCAAGTTAAATTACATATACCCAGATTACATGGGGAAAAAAATTGTAAGACACTAATTAACTATATAAACACTAATAGAGATTAGCGAGGCAGCACAAGGGACTCACTATATGCATAGGCTAGACAGATCCTGATCCAAATAAGCAAATCACACAATGGCATAACTGCATGGCCAGGTGCTTCCTTCATTCTAGGCCGACAAATTAGGAACAATTTAGGTGACAGGTATTATGAAACAACAACAGCAGCAACAACATAGCCTGTCAGTCCCCAAAGCTAAGTTAGGGTAGGCTAGAGTTGAAACCCAAAAAGATACCCAAGTCAGGTATTATAAAACCAAAAACGACAAATAGAGGCTAAGGACATAAATGACCTGAACTCTAATGGGCACATTAGTTACATGTGCGACATACCTAGGACAAAACAGCCAGCAGAGCATGTCGTGGATGCCTGTGAATGATCGATGAGTAAATCTCAGCTCCTAAACCAGGATCACCTTTTAAGTGGTAATGAGCAATAAGTCTATGGTACCAAAAATTGGACAACTTAGTTATAAAGGAGTACTGAAGGTGTGTCATGTACTCACCTAACATTGCATTTTGTATTATATTATGACAAAAAGGTGGTAAAGGCGATATAATTAGCGGGCTTATTCCTGGTCGAAATAAAATGTCATGGAAAATTAGTGGCGTATAGCACATTGATGTAGTGGACTGATTGTTGGTCCACGAAAAATGACATGGAAAAAGGAGTGGCAAATAGCACATCAATCTGAACTGCTCTGCAACTATGATGTAAAGGTAAGATAATGCAGTAGATTAGCAACTGAAGTTTCACCCCCCATAAAACCCTAAGCTATGTAGGGGCCGACATATATGATGCGATCAGAGAAGAACAATATGCATTTGAGAAAACAGTAAAATAGGTTTTGACATGGCATTGCCACTAAATATAGAAATTATGACCAGTCACTATGAACCCTGCAATTGCAAATTAATCATGGAGCCACATTTTACATGTAGATCGATAAATGCATACAATTTTTTTGATCTGACAACTAACAAAATAGTTGGAGGGAAAATATTGCATCAGGCCTTGAACTTTAAGTTGGGGAAGTATCCATTTAATAATGTGAGGCAAGGGAACACCAAAAATTCATAAACAAATATATAGTGGCACAGATGACATGAAGATTCCAGACATTGAATTCATACTACTAAAGGAAAGAAAATAAAGTTCAAAGGCTACAGAGCGCATACAAATCGTTGTGCGCTGTGGCCTTTTATCGCTATGTCTCGATGTTGTAGCCTGCCGTCGATTATGGCTGAAACCAACTAAATCTGTTTGCGGAAAACACAGGAGAGCACATGCACGAAAATTAGAAGGAAGTTGGGGAAACCAAGGATCAGTGCTTGAGGTTTACCTGGAGCGCTCACATGATGGGGAGGCGACGATTGGTTTAGGGAAGCCTATGAATCGGAGCCGCCGCATCACATATATGAACGGCCGTGGGCAGCGGCGGGAGGGTCGGCGGTCCTAGGTTTCGTACCTTGGCCTACGCCGGGGTCGGGGTCGGGGTCGGGGTCGGGGTCACCTCTTCACGTTCCTTCCTGGACGTGCGTAGGCAGCCACCAGCGTGGCCGGTCGCGGCGTCCGCGCGCGCAGCCGCCGGTTGGGTACGCATGGACGGGGAGAATAAGCAACATCCGAGGAGAGAAGCAGATCGGCCGAGTGCGTCATACGGAATAAGAGAAGGGAGCAGAGATCCAGAAGGGCGCTGGCGTACGCGAACGGAGAAGAGGAAGGAAGACGGGCCCGCAGCCGTGGATGCGAGGTAGGCACACACCTACACAGCAACCTCGACGGCAATGGCGTCGCGGCGGCACGAGCAGGCGGAGCTGTGAGAGGCAGGCAGGAGAAGGAAGGGAGGAAGAAAGGGTGGAGACGGACGCACTTAGAGCAACTCCAACGGCCCCCTTTACTCAGGCCCCAATAGTTAAATTTAGATGCTGAATCAAAAAGACACGCGGTCCAACAGGCCTCTTAAATTTCACTCAAATTTCGGTGGGCACCAAAATCTCTCGCCCACCACTCATTTCAAGGTGCTCTGGGCCAAGCCCCGAAACCGCAGTTCCGCTTCCGTCTGGTTTTTCCCGCGCGCGCGAAATCTTCCCCCGCTCGCCACCCGCCCGCCCCGCGCGCGGCAATTTCTGCTATTTCCCGGGCGCGCGCACCGCTAGGGTTCGCCGCACGCGCCGCCAGGTCTCCACTGCTCACACGCGGCTACACAGTCGCCCGCCTCCTTCCCTTCCCCCGCCTCCTTCCCTTCCCGGTCCTCCCCGGCGTCGAGGAAGACGGGCTGGCAGCGGCGTCAAGGAAGACGGGCCGGCAGCCACAGTTCACCTGGTTCCAATGACTCCCGGCAACACGGACTCTCTGCCAGCTTCCGCAACTCCTCCCGGCCCCATCCGCTTCCGGAGACCAGACCATCCGACTCCAGTTTCTGAAGCTGCACACGAAAGTAAGTTCTGAAGCTGCAGTTTTTTTTTTTTTTTTCCAAATCGTTTCCTACTAGGCTGCTTGGACAGGTGTGTATGAAGCTGCAGATTTTTTTTTCCATTCGATGTGAATTTGTAGATCCAATCGGCTGCTTGGATAGGTGTGTCTGAAGCTGCAGATTTTTTTTTTTCAAATCGTTTCCTACTGGGCTACTACTAGTACTAGTATATTGCTGCATATCGTTTCTGAAGATCCAATCGACACACCTTCAAATCGTTTCTGAAGCTGTAGATTGTTTTTTTGGTCAACACATGTTTTTCGTACTAGGCCACTAGTATATATATTGCTATGATAATTCGAAGGTGTGTCACAGTTCCCTACTAGTAATCTGCTGCAGTACTTCAATGGCAAAATGAATTGAACATGCAGTTCCTTGATTTTTTTTTTTCAGTGTGGGTTATCTTGCCATATTGCAGCAGCTTGTTGCCTCAGTTCATGAATTATGTGTTCTTTTGTGCAGTTTGTGATATGCCGCGGGAAGGTCCTTGGTCACGGATGATGTCCAATGAAACTGACATTGACGACATTAGAATCTTACCGAGTCCACCTAGTGAACCAAAAAGAAAGGCAGCCCGTGCTGCCAACTACTCTTATGATGAAGACATCCAGTTGTGTGAATCATGGGAGAACATAAGTATGGATCCTATCACTGGAAATGAGCAACCTGGAAAGGCCTATTGGAAGAGAATATGTGATAGCCAACGCAACTTGTTGGCTTGCAACTCTAGTTTAAGATTATTGCAGCTCTAGTCTTTTCAACTATCACTGCAACTCTAGTCTTTTGGATATCATCAAATTTGGACCAAATCTATGTTTGAATTTAAATTGCAATATTTCTGTTTTTTATTATTTTCAGCATGGTGTTTTCTTGATATAGTTTAAATAAGTTATTGTGCAATATGATATTTTCTAATACATATGTGTATGGTTTATGAGAAAAATAGAGGGAATTAAGAAGTAGGGGCTGTTTTGGGGCTACTGTTGGAGTTCGATTCGAAAAAACAAGGACCCCAAAAGTAGGGAGAGCACTTAAATAAAAAGTGGGGGAGTCGGTTTTAGGGGCTACCGCCGAGTTGCTCTTAAGGCGAAGGTCGACGGATGCGGCGAGGTCGGTGCGAGCGCGAGGCCCGACGTAGCGGCGTAGCGCGTGGAGAGACACGCCCCCCTCCCGGCCTCCCCGTCGTGACGACGGCTCCGAGGTCGAACGGGTCGAGCCAGCGACGGTGGGCCGAGGCAGACCCGGACCCATAACTCATGAGACGAGGGAGAGGAGGCGTGCACACGCACGAGCTCCGCACGCGGCGCCAGATATGGGACCTCACGTGGTGTGGCTTTTCGATGACCAGAGGATGCGGGTCCGAACGGAGGCAGGGCGAGGAGAGGAGACGGGGGGCGATGGAGCCGATTAGGTGGAGGATACCGACCGGAGGACCGCACATGTACAAGATCCAAATCGGCTGCAGGAGCGCGGATTCTAGGCTCGATATGGAGTTGTATGTGTTGTAAAACACACGACTCCGTCCTAGAAGGAAAGGAAAAATGAGGAATTCTAATCCTAGTCCGTTCGTATGTGGGCTCTTACCGAAACTCTTAGACCTTGGCAGGACTATATATATGTGGGAGCTCTATGTTGTAATTACCAATATTCAGATGAATAAAGAATAGTCTCCCTATCTTGTGTCTACTTATTCTACTTCTTTCATTTACTGTGTGATCATGAGAGACGGAGAGGGGAAGGTCCTAACCGTTATCAGCACGACAAGCTCTTCGTCGACATCGCCGCTGAAGCCGCCGCCGATCTTCGGACCGACGCCGCTGTCGACGCCCCGATGCAACTACTTCGACGACATCGACATCCCCGATGTTGTTAGCGGAACGGATCTGCTACCTGCATGCGCTACGACCGCACCGCATCGACTCATCGTTACGCCGGCAGGTCCCCACGGCCTAGCCGAACTGCCCTATGCGACGGCCTTCGTTTTCTTCTTGAATTCATGAACCAAAGGTACGAAAGAATCACATCTAGCAGATTGCTTTCATCTGTGTTACGGCCGGTCGCATCTAACAGATTGTTTTCGTCTGTGTTATGAAGCTGGTCAATTTTTGGTTTTACCGTACATGCAGTGCACGTAGTTTTGTACATGAAGTACACATAGTAAATACGTACACGTATAGTTTTCGGCTATATATGCATATAGGGTTATTATTTAAAAGAAAAAGGCACCGTAAGATCTATTTGCTACTGGCTTGCATGCCACAGCCTACGGGTCCATGTCAATGTACCTTGCCTAACCTTGCATTATGAATTGTTTGATTTGATGTCCGGGCACCGCCCCATGTTGTGGTCGAATTCACCAAGCGACATGCAATGCCCGCCATCCTCGCTCGAAGCCGCCAGACACGCCACCGCCATGGTTGTTTGGTCGTGTCATGGTTCGTGTAGAACCACCTTATTCCTTCCGCCACGGCTTGAACGCCGCTATGGCGCTGACCGCTCATCTTGGACCGAATCCAACCGTAGGTCATAGCCCGTGACGCTATCGGCTATGTTCGCCTACCAACTAGCCGCACGAAGCAAGCCGGTGGTTAGCAAGAATAAGAGCCAAATTCAAGCGTAATTACGAGCCCGAGGAATAACAATAAAAATTATTGCATGGACTCCTGGGATCGTGTGCGAGAACACGTCTTGCGAATTAGCCTAATACGAAAATTGGGTGTACGAAAAATTGGCAAAATCCGGAAAACAAGAAAAGGTTTTGGATCCTGCAGATTCTATATATATATATATATATATAGGTTTTGCACTCTTGCAAATAAATCCTATATTTTCTGAAAATACATATTTTTTGGTGTTTTGCAAACAACCCTTTGTAGACAAGAAGTTTCTTGAATAATTAGCCCTAGTGTACTTATATATATCTACTATGTTTCTTATACCGAATGTATAAGAGCGAGACACGTATTAAATCTGAAGTTTAATGGATCTTTTGTGTAACTTTATCTTTTTGAATTAAATACTTGAATGATTACAAAGAAACATGGTATAAGGTGAATGAGCTCTCTAAATCCTGCAGACCTTAGACTTGTCACCTTTGAGAGGCTCATATTTTTTTTTTTCCTAGCATAGAAATTTTTTGGGATGAAATGAATGTTGGGTATAAATTCTGAAAATTTGCGTATATCATAATCCGGAAAATGCTAGGATGCTTTTAAGAATATTTTGAGTAACCATCCACTATCTTTTTGCACCTTGCTACTCGTCTACATGTAGTAAACTTATGCACATGGTCCGAGTTATGTTAATATGCATGCCTTAAAAGAAGAAGAAAAATATCCTGAGTTACTCTATATAGTAAATTATTTAATCCATGAAGGATATTTTGCTACCATTGAAGTGTAGTAAACACAACATAAATATTTCTTAATTACTCTCGAATTGAGTATTTGGCCGATAGAAGTAACAAATACATTATGAGACTCAATGCATGAGTAAAATCCCAATATTATGATTATGGAATATCATATTGCATTGAAAGTTGAATTTTCAAGCTTGTATGTCTAAAAGTCATACTATAAAAAATAGCTCAAAGCTTTATATTAAATGTCCGGAAGACAAGATGGTAAATAGATCTTATTAATCTACATTCTCGAAGAAATGTCTCTTGTATATAGAATATCAAAGAACAATGTAATACATGAAGTATTTGAATTTACCATTAGAAATTACTCATGGAAAATGAGTTGCAATTTTTAGATAGCTTTAGAACCGTGATATTATCAAATGCAATAACTTTGAATATATGGCTTTCATATATGTTACACCCTTGAAGGCTTGTGACGGTATATCATAACTCTTGAATATAAAGCATGAAGCTACCGCTTATCAAGTATAGAAGTTAAGACATGCGAGAATGTATATTATTTGGAACATATAAAAGTTTCTCTTGAAGAGGAACTTAAATCATGTGCTTATATATTGTTTGTCTTTGAATTTCATATGAAGTATTGATGATAGTAGTGGTGGCGCGTTAAGTTCTAATTCCCGTTGAATTAAGTGGTTAATGGTTTTGAAGACTAATACAAAATATTTAATTTTCTTAGTTGCCATTCTTATTACTTGAAGTAATACATGTGAACTTCTCGTGGAATAAATTAGATTTATATGTTTCACATATAAACAATTGCCAATTGCCTATCAAAATAATTTTTGCATTAATTTATCCACAAAGAAGCCTCAATTAACCATGAAGGTTATAGTTTTTGTGCATCACTACTATGTAGGTAGATGGAAAACTGAATTTTCTAAAAAGCACATGAACAATTAGACTAAACCGGCATATTAATTGATCTTGGAAGAATCGATTTAGCCAAATCCTAAGTATTTAATATTTTAGTCCAAGAACTCAAAGTTGTATCCTACCCTAAGTCTATTGTTCTACATTGAATAGTACATTGGATATGTGAATTTTATGTCATAATCATTGAATACTAGAAGTATGATTAAATTCTATGAAGCATTAGAAGTGACTATTCATAGATGATGCATGAAGCAAATTGCTACTTAAAGTAGTTATGGCATTAAAAGGGGAGGAATTTTGGGTAAAGGCATAAGAAAATGTGGGTAATATATATACTTATTAGGCACAACCTTCCTTAATCTATCTTTAAGTGTATGTATTTGGACTTGAAGTTCATTACACTAATTGCAAAAGCAAGCTTGTAGCTTTGTATTTTGTTGTCATCTACTTTCTTGGATTGAATACCGACATTCCACATTACACATGAATGTGTCTCACTAAGCTATGCTCTAGTAGAGCTACAAGTATCTTCACTCTTGCATGAATATTAGCATCACAGCTATAATTGTGGCTAGTAGCTACCTTTTGCGCTTCCCCATAATCAATGGCTAGCTAGCATGCTATGTCTATATGGTTCCCGTTGAACTAAGAAATTATTTGCTTTCGATGCATCGTATGCATAAGCAATAGATTGGTCTACGGTAGAGCAACCTAAGATCGGGGAGTGAGTTTATAAAATTTGCTCAATGGCGACTAACCTATTTGATGGGATGAATAATTATGGAACTAAGATGGTGGATGACATAATTATGATGATTTCGGATTTATGAAGAATAGGCATCAAGGGATTTTTTTTGTTGTTGCATTGATGGCAATTAGAAAATTCTAGAAGAAAATTCCATGTAAATTTGAATGTTGCATATTTAATACATTTGAAGTGTATGATCCATTTTTATGATACTTGGATCAATTTTTTTAGGCTGATTAATAAAGAAGCTAGAGAATGAAACAATTTTCTAAACTATGATTTGTGCATATTAGGGGAGAACATCCCAAAATTTATAGGAATGCTTTGACATTCTTAAGTGCACTTTAAGTATTCTAGCTCATTTGCATAGTGAATAATAACCCCATGTTGAAATATGTGTGTGAATATTTCCCATAAATTTAATCATAGCATACATAAATGGGTCTCCACTTGTAGTTAAAGATATATGAATTTGAATTAAGCCCATGATAGGGGATATATTTTGAAGTATGCTATTAATGATCTAATATTGGCATTAGGGGGGAGAGAGCCTATATTTTGAATGTCAAATATTATTTCCATAGAAGGAAAATCATCTTAAGAGAAAATATCCCTTAGAGCTTGAAGCAGGAATAGTATCACACATTAAGTCATACAATAGTTTGACTAATGCTCTTGTGAAGCCCGAAGCAGAGCATATGCCGATATTTTTAAAATGAGAGGAGTAACTTTGAAGTTATGAACCGAAGTTGTGTTTACTAGTAGTAAACTTAATGTTATATACTATCAATCTAAAATCTACGGGGGCGCCTTTGTGGGTTCTAGTTTAGCGTATACACGTTAAATAGAAAAGAAATGGAACTCCTCCATTCTCATGAAGAGAACGCCTCACGAAGAAGGTTAAAACACCTCATTAAGAGGATCATCATGAAGATAACATCCAACACAATTAGCGCCACCTCACTAGTGTTGGGTATGTAGAACAATATATCATCTCTTGTTTGGGAAATGACAGAGATAGAATATTCTCACATTGTGAGAGTATTGGGAGAAAGAAAATAATTGTCAACAAACAACCTTTTTAATTGTGAATGTTTCTCTTATGGGAACCCTGGACCCTAAACAAAGTCCATGGTAAAATCGCTTTGTAGCGATTATATAGGGTCAATAAAGAATGCAATTGAGGTTGAATCTCCTGTTAAGAAGAAATGAATGTTACGCTATATCTCCGGCAAATGAAATGAATGAATATCGAATATGCGAGTTAATAGTGGATTATGAAAATCCATATAATTTATGAAGAATATAAATCGTAACTTGTAGAAATCTCATACCAGGTATTAAAGTCTAAGGTATATATATTCCTGAATGAATATTCAAGTCTCAAGAAGAGCGTGTCCTAGAAGGATTAGGATCATTAAATAATTTTACAAAGAATAACGCTATGTCATTGTGTATATCACTCATCTCTCATGCAGTATAGAATGTATCTCATAGAAAAGAATTATTAATTCGTTAAGAATGAATGTACATCCTTGAAGGAATTAATCCATGTAGGATTTACCAGTCAATTTTTGAATAAACACCATTCATCCCTAAAATGAATATAGACCCGAGAGAAATAAAATGAGGGATCTTAAACACCATGAAGGTGTCATCGAAACACTTAGAAAGTGTATGAAAAGCTAGCAATGTAGTGTTGATATATCCTCTATATACCATAGAAGGTATAAGAATAATGGTGGTTCTCGGCAATTGAATTATCCCCTAAATGCCAAATACAAGGCTGGATTTGTATAATCAAAGTCTTGAAGATTTGTAGAATATAATTTGAAAATCCACGAGGATTAATTATAAGCATCTAAACTCTAGTATAAGTTCGATGCACTATCTAAAAGATATTGAGTATTAATTTATTTACCCCCATAATCCTCTGAAAGGTTTTATTACTCGAAAAAGATAATATTTATTTGTTTTGCACAACTAATTGGTGGTCATTATGCATGAAGCATATTGCTCCCATATAATTCATGGAAGAAATATGAGCCAACTTTTATTTACACATGTTTATGAAAAAGTATGGTTTGAACAATAAAGTTCAAAGTTTGGTTTTATGAGGGAGAACATATTTTATTGAATTTTCTTTTAAGGTAAACCACTAGAATTACGATGATCAAGTAGATCATTTGCTAAAACACTAAAGTTTATGCATAAATTTTGAAGATCAATACCTATTCATGAAGAATAGTATATCCCGAAGAATATATAACCAAGAAGGTTAAATGTTGTACTCTTTTTTCCCTATGTGAGTTTTTACTCGAAGGTTTCTCACGAAGGTTTTTAATGAGACAACATGTGCAATGCAATTAACGAATGCGATGTACTCTTTTCTCCAAGAACCGTTTTTTCCCACTTGGGTTTTGGATGGAGTTTTTGATGAGGCATATGCATATCGTGGTAATCGCCCAAGGGGGAGTGTTGTAGAACACACGGACTCCGTCCTAGAAGGAAAGGAAAAGGAGGAATCCTATTCCTAGTCTATTCGTATGTGAGCTCTTACGAAACTCTTAGACCTTGGCGTAACTATATATATGTGTGAGCTCTATGTTGTAATTACCAATATTCAGATGAATAAAGAATAGTCTCCCTATCTTGTTCTACTTATTCTACTTCTTTCATTTACTGTGTGATCATGAGAGACGGAGAGGGGAAGGTCCTAACCGCTGGCAACATGTTTCACAACAGTATGTATATGTATGTATATATGGAGTTGTATATTTGAGGCGCGCCCTTGCGCGCCCATCGCCAAGGCCGGCCCATCATGTACTGACCCGACCCAATCGGACGACAGATAAAAATAGTGATTGATATGGCGGAAATATTAGGCGCCGACCACCCACACATGGCGTGTGTTTTCAGCCCATTCACTGTTTCAACCCAATTCTTAGCTGTTTCTTCTTTCTCCCGGCGGCGGCGGCAGCCAGTGATGGTTTCTTCTTTCCAGTTCGAGCAGCGGTCGAGCGGCGCTGGCTCTGGTTTACCGTCTCCGCCTCGATGGGACCGCAACTGCTATTTGATGATGTGCTTTTAACTATCAGCCATTGTTGTTCTTCAGTGCTCGTGCTCCGGTGTTAGCGGACTACTTCACTCTATATGATTGAGTACGATAACGTGGATACAAGGTTTGAACGCCGGCGATCTGCCGTCGTTCGCCGCCGCCGCACCAACAGGCTCGGTTACAAGAATGACCAAGTTCGAGTTTGCTACCTCTCTCTCAGCCGTTACATAGGAGACATGCTCCTCACAGACTGGGCCACGCAGGGCCGCCTACTTACTCCAAGCCGGGCCGGTCATTCGCAGACTGGGCTTCTTGCTTCGCTTACCACGGCCCAGTTGTTCAACCGCTTCAGCTCCAACGCAGGTCATCACCATCAGAGGAAACACCGATCAGCTTACCTCTCTGAGATGCATCATGAAGAGTGTTGGTGACATCATGTTTCAGCCTTCTAGGTTCCCTCTCGGTCTTTCGCTCGATCTCTTTATTCCGAGTTTTTTGGGTCTTTTTGTTTGGACAAATTGATGCTCTGACGAGTGATGGACAATTCTACCAAGTGAAATTCATCAATTCCACTCGTGCATCAAGTTCTCAGACAATTTCGTTTTTGGGGGGAAAAATTGTGTTCTTGCACGAGATTGGGATTTCCCTGAGTTTGAGTTGGAATTGAGCGATGATGCTTTCGGGATAGCTTCTCAGTTCTGTCCAGATCCCCTCGGCAAGATTTGAGAGCAAATCCTTTTATTTTGGATCCGATTTCGCAATTCTCGTGTTCGCCCTGCTCTTGTTCTTACTGCCAGTGTTCGTGAGTCTGTACTGTAGTGATGCTCATGCAAGCCTGGAGCACTGGCTCGGTTGACAAGGAGCCGACTGTCGTATTTGTCTTGACTGGTGCTTGCTAGCACGTCCCAGAGCAGATGGTGATCGATTTGCCGATGTACTCGTTTCTTTTCTGTTCTAGGAGCCGACGAGTGGTTTCAACAAAGCTTGTTAGAGAGCAGCACCTATGTGATTGTGCGTGTGTTAATTTAGGTTGGTCAGAAGCTTGCATCTTGCATCCGTAAAATTCTGAAATAATCATTATCTAATGTTTGAAGTATTAAAATGCAAGATGCAAGCTTCTGAATTATTTAGGACAGAACTGGATCTCGTGTTTGATGACCCTTTGCTTATTACTAAATAATAGGAGATGCAAAGTGTTTATGCGATACAGTAAAATGAAATCTGGAAGTGTAGTTGCAGAATTTACCACGTCACTACTTAGCAGTTGGTTCTATGTTTAGCCTTGAAATGTGCTTTATTTGTTGACTTTTGATGTAAAGCACAATACTTTTTTTCATCACAGGTGCGTGCTTCGTGGATGTGTTCCAAAAGAAATTGCTGGTGTATGGATCCAAGTACTCTCACGAGTTTGAAGAGTCTCGTGGCTTTGGATGGACATATGAGACTGATCCAAAGCATGATTGAAACACTCTCATAGCCAATAAAAATACAGAGCTGCAGCGCCTAGTTGGCATTTACAGGAATATTTTAAACAATGCAGGAGTCACTCTGATTGAAGGCCGTGGAAAGGTTGGATGATGTTTTTATATCAAGGTTATATTTTGGATAAGACTGCCTCTGAAACGAATACTGCATAAAAAGATGTGTTTGCTCATGTATTCTTTTTTCTTAGTTTAGATTGTTGGTCCGTTATCAGCATTCACTTGAGAGACTTTTTGATCCGTTGCTTCCAGTGCCTAGAGTCATGTTTTCTTGTGCTTGGGACAAATTTAATCATTTGTAAGCAACCAAAAATAATTCACATTAAGTTATAGTTTGTTCCACAGAGGTCTTGGTGGTGTGCCCATTAAGTTATCTAACTAAAACAACAATTATTTTAATTGAAAAAGGGCATGCTGTGATTTGATTTCAGCGATATGCTTATTAGTCGTTTTGGCTTGGGTTTCAGAATAACAGTGAAAGCAAGGGGTGACGACAAGATGCTTCAACCACAACCGCTAATGTTAGTGCTTTTTGTTTGATGTTTATTTTCCTTTCCATCAGTTCCAGCTGTTTCATTGTCTTTGCTTGTTTGAATGTGCTAGTGTTCTTTTTTCATGGATACTAGTGCCTTGTCTATGGTTTTCTTTGTTTAAATAGTAATTAGGTGACAACAATTATTTAATTGATGAGGGTATGTCGTGACTTCATTTCTGCAATATTCTTATTGGTCGTTTGGCTCAGGTTTCAGGATAGCGGTGAAATCAAGGGCGATGACAAGATTTTGCTATTGTTAGTGATCTTTCCTTCTATGTTTCTTTTTCTTTCCCTTAGGAATTGAACACATATCCTAAATATTGCCTATGCTATTGAAATTCATTTTTCTATAGGAGAATGGAGATCAGGGAGTGAGGAAGCCCGAGACTAGCACGGAAGCAAAAGAGTGATCCTGTTGCTGACCTATCTTCTCTCCAACATGATTTCAAGCCTATTCGTGACAGGCTGAATGTTGTTGCGGTAGTGGAGCCTTCATCCTTTTCACTTTGCTCTTCCATCTCCATGGATGAACAAATATGGTCTCTCGGTATGCATAATGTAATGTTCTCTTAGCAACTAGGTGATGTTTAGCTATGCATAATGTAATGTTCTTTTAGCAACTACGTGATGTTCTACTATTTAGCTATGCATAACGATGCATCACCCCTTGTTTAGTGTTTAGTCGGACTATACGGTTGATTAAATGGGCCAAAAAACGGATTAAGTGGGATTGAACGGTTGACTACTGCGTAAGCGTTTAAACGTGTTTAGGCGGCCGTTTAATACCGTTTAGGAAAACAAGGGTTCTATCATGTGTGCTTAGATGTTGTTATAAATAAATTGATATTCTAAGTGAATGTTTTTGTGAATGTTCCAGTTTATGCGTCTATGTTTTGAGTTATTATACCCATGTTCTATCATGCGTGCTTTGATGTTCTATTATAAATAAATTGATGTTCTCAATGAGTGAATGTTCCCACTTTATGCCTTTATGTTCTCGGTTATTATTCTCATGTTCTCACATGTGTACTTCGATGTTCTATTACAAATAAATCGATGTTCTTAGTGAATTTTATGGTCAATGTTTCCAATTTATGCCTCTATGTTCTCAATCATTATTCCATGTTCTGGGAGCATTTTTCAATGTTCTATTGTTCATAATGGTAACTAATGTTCTAAGATTATAAAATTGTCTCTTCTAATTGTTAATTGTTTGGCCTATGAACTGTCACTGATTATATCGTCCTGATAACTAACTACATGTTGTGGTGTTTCCCTCATTCTTTGACAGGGTGAACCCATTGTTTCCTCGAGGGAAAGCCATCAACTTTTATGGCCACGTGGATCACTGACGACCCCCTCCAGGTTGTGCCTCCCCACGATACCCTTTAGGATGAAACCTTTTCAATTTTCTAGATTGAACTACTGTTTAAGATCCAGCAATTATGTGTGCTTTTTTGCCACGTGGATCACTGAAAGGAAATAAAAAATGAATTAGCCCCCGCAATCATTTGATTGTGTTTGTATCTCAAATTTTGCTTGATGAATTATCCCAGCAATCATTTGAAATTTTGGATTAGCTGGACTTCTTTGACTAACTGGAATCATATGTTACTATTGCAGTCTGGGCACTATTGGGCATGTTGTTTCTCGGTATCTCTTGACTGGACAGTCTTCACAAAAACTGATATTTATGGGCCTATTTTTTACTGATTACTGGTCCTATAACCTTTTAGCAATGGACATGGACAGCCTCAGAAGACGTCAATTGGTTTGACAGTGAGTGTGCACTGAATGGACAGGTAAAGAACTTTGAAATGCTACTTCACTTCTATCAATCACATCCTGTTCACGCTTGAGTTCAGAGCCTTTGCTACTATGATATATGTATTTGTACACTGCATTATTTATCATCATGTAATTGTTACAAAGATACTTCTCTGCATATCCACACAATATTTCTAAAGAGATGTGAATTTACTAACTGTGGTCTGTGTACTGTTGGATAAAGTTCTAATCTTTTGTTCCATTGGCTGACAGTTGCTCTTGGTTAACCTGATTATGGACACTTTGGGTGTCCTTGCATTGACGACAGAACCACCTACTAGCCACTTCATATGGAGAGAACTCCAAATAGGACAAGGTTTGTTCTTCTGCATGTGTTATATTTGCTCATCTACCATCTTATGGAGAGACTTCAGTAGGGAAAAGGCATATGATTGACAACCATTAAACATATGGGAGTGAATTGTATTTACTGGCCAGCTGATGTGCGCTTTTCAGACACCTTTTGATGTTTTTCTTCTTTCGTTTCCACTGTAGCAAATGCTTGAAGCTGTCAATACAATACACGAGGAACGAATAGTCCACTCGGATTTGAAGCCTGCAAACTTTATGCTCGTGAGGAGCTCTCTGAAACTAATTGACTTCGGCATCGCCAAGGCTATAATGAATGATACAACAAACGTTCAACGTGATGCTCAGGTACCATGTTAGAGTTATGACATTTCTTTGTTGGCATCACTTGTATGTTAATACTATTACCATTATCTTGAGTTGTGTGTTGTTTTTTATGAAAGGCTTATTGTGATTTTCTCACTGCACTGAGCAGGTAGGGATTCTGAACTACATGTCACCTGAAGCATTCATGTGTGATGATACAGACTCGGTGGTAGTGTTATCAAGTGCGGGCGCCCCTCTGACATCTGGTCTCTTGGTTGTATTCTTTACCAGATGGTGTATGGTAAGAGTCGTAAGACACCATTTGCAGATTACAAGACATTCTGGGCCAAATATAAAGAAGTCACTAATAGGAACCACAGGATCATCTATGAACCAGTTGACAACCCGTGGCTTGTTGATTTGATGGAAAGATGTCTTGCCTGGGACAAGAATGAATGGTGGAGGATACCTCAACTTCTGAGGCACCCATTCCTCAATTCTCTGGTTCCAAAAGATCTACCACCCTCTGAAAATGATCCATGTAGGTTGCTTATGGAGATCAGAGTACATTGGGATAATCCGGTGGTTAAAATACTCCATAGTTTAATTGAAGAACTTGGCGGGGGTCAGTAAAAATGGGTTTTTAATAGATACTTGATCTAGAGCCCGGGCAGTGGTAGCATTAGTGTTTTAGTTTCTGTATCGTTCCTGATTGATAGGGTATCTGTTGTAATTTGTAAATAGAGTGGCGGCATCTTCGAGACGTCAGAGCATATTTTGATGGTGCCCTGGCATTCTTTTTGCTTCCTGATGTTTGGAGGTTGACGTAGAGTCGAGGTATTTTGTTGTCTGTTTGGTGCAGAAAGCATCACCAGGTGATGTTGTAAATAAATAGCTGAACTAATTGGTATGTGTTTTATGTTTCGGACCTTTGTCAATAATTAATAGATGCTTTTCACAAGGTGGTTTATGCTTGATATTCAGTGGACAGTCCCAGGTAGTCTTTTTCAAATGGTAGCTGAGCAGGGATAGTCAACCCAGATCTCTTTCTTGACAGAGATATTAATAATTGTTGCCTAGTGTTATGGAAACAGTGTAATGCCTACGTTTTCCAGTAACAATAAGGTGCTCGCGGTTGCTACATGGAAGATGCTTTTCACAAGTGAAGTTAAACTTCTTATGTCCCAGCTCCTCTTCACACCTTATTAGCTATGAATTGGTTAAGGAATCTGTAATATGTTTTCTTGTCTCCCGTGCTGTTTGGCTGTCTTAGCTTTGTAATTAGGTAAGCGTCTCTGCTTAGCTTTGCTCCACAGTTTTTAGTTCAAAAACAGCGTTGACAGAGCTTTGACCACTTTTTTTTTATGCAATTTTTGGCTATTTCACTTTAATAGCAAACATATACAAAATGTTTTGAGTAGCATTAATACTGCAATAAAAAATTAAGTCAGCAAGTTTTTTTTTTTTTTTTTTTTTTTTTTTTTTTTTGCTTTGAAATTTTTATGTGTACGGCATCTTGTAACATTCTAAATTGCCTGAAAAAAAACAGTCCAAACTGTGAATGGGCCAGAAACAGTCAGAGAATAAAAAATAAAAAAAACAGTTATGACAAACTGGGCCAACAAAGGAAAAAAGCCCAAAAATACGAGCGGGCGCGCCTGGTCGCACACGCATCCGCGCGGACCAGTCGGCAGCTAGCACGCCCCGATCACGGGCCACGAGGGACCAGCCTCTTAGGGTGTGTTTGGTTGCAGAAATTTGCCTTGTGCTGGGCTTCATTGGGCTTCAATTTGGATGTTTGGTTTTCCATACGGCCCGTCACTAGCCCGGCTACGGGTGGCGGCCGTCTGAAATTGTACCGGCCGGATGGAATTGCATGGTTTGCAATTCCATCACGGCGAGGCTTCCGGCTTGGCACTAGCGGCGGCGTCGTCGCGTGTTCCTCTCACCTCCAGCGTCGCGTCGGCGTGTTCCTCTCACCCCGGCCGCCTTAGCATGCTACGCCATGGCGCCCCAGAGCAAGCGGCGTCCTCGCTCAGCGTCCTCGGGTCCCCTTCCCGGCGGCGCCCCGGTCCCTTCCCGCGGGCGGCGGGGCGGCTTCGTGGAAGCGGCCCGGCCAGCGGCGGGATCCAACTCTGCGAGATCCGCGCTAGGGAGGGCCGCCTCTGCTGGCTGCGCCGGAGCGTCATGGCGGCCGCGGCCAGCGCTGGGCGCGCGGTGGGTGCACGCGTGGCGACCGAGGCGAAGCGCCCAGGCGCGGCCGGCGACGCAGCGAGCGCTTCGCCCGCTGAGTGCTAGGCGCGGCAGCGTGGTCCATCTTGCCGAAGTCTTTGCCGGCTGCGCCGCGAAGCCGGGAAATGAGTGCCGTCGGGGTGGACTGGGCCCCCAGCGCAAGACGGGGAGGAGGCGACGCGCAGCGTGGCGGCCGGCCAGCGCCCTCCCCTACTCGCCCGGCCGGTGGCGCCGAAGGCCGCCGTGCACCGAGCTGTTCCGTCGGCCGCGCCATCGGCCGCCGGCAGAGTCGGCGGCTGTGGCGCTGGTCGTCGTGAGGTAGCCGCATGAAGCTGGCCGTCGACGTCCACCGACGCCGCTTTGGCCGCTACGAAAGCCCCAGCCGCCATGAGATTATCGCTTGCGTTCATGGCGAACGTCTTGCAGCAGGGACCATGCTCAACTTCGCCGCCCACAGGGTGTTAAATTTAAATGGCTACAAAGAGGTAACCTCACCAATTTAGAGAAGAGGGATTGTATCAAAACATACAATGCAAACCAAACACTCAAACTCTAAACGGGCTAGAATGAGCCACCAAAACCAAATACAACCAAACAAGCCCTACATGCTACATTTAGCTTTAGCTATTCTCGCCAGGGCTAGAATGGGCTAGCCAGCTACAATTGACATCACAACCAAACACACCCTTAAAGTCTTAAGCATGCGTATGGCCCATGAGCCTCGACGGAAACAACCCACTTCTTTTTCGGACGAAAAGAGTTGCATGCGTCCATGGCGTGATGACCAAAGATGATTTTATAAAACAACCATCACATGATAAAACACATATATATTACAGGGAAAAAATTGGGGGCGGCACTGCGGGCAGCGGCGTCTTGCGAACTGATGTAGATGTCTGACGCGTGTCCTGGTGGAAATCGTATGCTCGCGTGGTCAGCTCGCCCTAATCCCTTGGCGCCGGCTCTGAACCCTTGCGGCGGTTCCTTGGCTCCGCCGATCCTGCCGGCTCCGGGCTGCCGGCTCGTGCGTGACTTTCTCAAGGCGGCCTTCTCAACGCTATGTCAGCTCGGCTCCGTATGTAGCAACTGCAATCCCGATCTGAAGCAGCGCCGCCATCGTGCTCCTGCTCTCGGTCGCGATTCCAGTCTCCGCTCCCTCGCCGTAGCGCCGTCATCACAGTCGCCGATCTAACAGGGGAATCAGCACGGTTGGGCGCGCGAGTCATCTACTCAGGTTTGGGTTTTTCTTCAAGCTCCTCTGTTCCCTTCATCTCCTTCAAAATTCATGCGGTCATGCCTCCCCTCTCTGGACTCCGGTTGTACTTGCTGCTCACATGTTGGTGATTGCTCGCTCGCGATTGGGAAATCTGTGTACGTAGTAGCGTTGTCTCAGTGTAGTGTTATAGTAGTAGGTTTGTGTGTTGTTGGCCATGCTCGGTTTTGGATGTTCAACATAGCTGGATCCAGGCCGTGTTTAAGCTGTATTAGTTGCTAGTTACCTCCGGAATCTACATCTAGATATACATGTTTGATGGGCTAATTATTGATGTGTTAGTTACTAGACTGATTGAGCGATCTGATAAGGTTTTGTGTTTGATTTTTGTCGGTTGCAACCCCACAGCGACATGGATGGTGGCGAACGACAGCCAGATCACGTCGCTGCAGCCGGAGCGGTAGGCGGCATGACGAGGCCCTACCCGGCGACACCGATGTTGGATCGCAGGCACGCTGATCCGTCGTCGCCAGTCCTCAAGTAACTACTGTGGCTTGTCCAGGCTTTGCCATGTTCTAATTATTAGTTCTTCTTAATTAATGCTTGCCCATTACATGATCGCTCCATGCTTGTCTTAATTATTAATGCTTGTCCTCTTATGATCGCTCCTTAGATTGAATGATATTGGCGGTGGCAATTGTGGAGAAGAGGAACAACAAATAACACATTGCATAAATGATTTATGAACACTTTATTATTTTGATATGACACAGGAAAGTAACGTTGGGTCATCTTCGGCCTTGGTTGGTTCTTTCGTTCAAGGTGGATATGCTAATTCCATGATGCCACACTTCAATTATTTTGCAAATCCTTCTGCAATGGCTATTCCATACATACCTGGAGGATACACAAGTCTCTTGATGGGAGTCGGTCAAGATGTTCCAGTGCAAAGTGCAGCTAGAGAGCTACAGTTTGATGGAGAGAAAAATAATGAATCTATGTAACCGTCCTTTTTTAATCTTTACATGGAATCGTATTAGTTGGACTAAATTTATGTACTATTTATATCTATGAAATATGTACTATTTTTAGTTGTTCTAGTATTTTTGTTGTACTGACTCATATACACAGGGAAAGTACTATTATTTAAATTATAACCTGATTTTTAAGTATACACAGGAAAGTACTGCTTTTTATACTTAATCGTATACACAGAAAAGTACTATTCTTTTTAAATTATAACCTGATTTTTAAGTATACACAGGAAAGTACTATTTTTTGTACTGAATCGTATACACGGAATCATATACACACGAAAGTACAATTTTTTAACCTGACTTTACTAGGACCTGTAGGGGAGAATGTCTAACCAGAAGAACGTGGCAGAGGCAAACGCAGCGAGCCAGAGGTCTGTACGGGAACGGGAATCATTATCGTGACTCCGCGGAGCCAAGTACAGCCAGCGAGCCAAAGGCAACCCAGCGATCGAGCCGATGCCTGCCTGCCTGCGAGCGATGCGGAGCCGATTGCATGACGGAGCGTACGGACGGGCCTCGCATCCAATGCCGAGACGACACCTCAGGTTCGTACGCGCGGCGTCCGTACGGCAGTGCCGTCCCCAATTTTTTCCTATTACAGGAGTCTGGCAGACAACATTGGAAAAATCAGACAGGGCAATTCTATGGTGTAACGATATACATCCAGGTCCTATGAGGGGAAAACGACACAGTGCAAGAAAAGGTCTGTGGGACAATTTAATAGAACACCACTGCAGCGTCATCTACAGCACAGGATTTGCTGCTTCTGTTGCACCACCACAACACATTGGGAGGCAGATGATCGGTAGCAATAGTGCAGCTATACTCATTTTCCTGCAATGCATGATAAGGCATTAACCTTGCAGCTAAAGAAAGAATAGATGCAGCAAACGAAAAAATTGTATCTTACAACAAACTCATATGGATCCACTTCATTCATTCATTCATGGCAGTCTTCTCTTCAAGCGGTGCAGTCAGCTTCACCTGACTGGCGCAAAAAGAAATCAACCTAGACTCTGACTCTGGTAACCGCAGAGCCACAAAACTGCAATCGCATTACAGTAGGCCAATTTTTGAGTACCTAAAAGTAGATTGGATGAAGCAAACAGGTAATAAGAATGTATAAGAACCCACCTGTCAAAACTGGCGAGCCTCAAGAATAGCCTCAACGAAATAAACTACTAACAAACATTTGGGAACTGAGATTTATCAACGCAATCGATTATATCGATTATATAGGAGCAGATTCAAATGCACTGGAGTAAAGGGCAGGTCAAATAGGGATTTTAATCTCTGGAGGTTCATGAAGCAGAGGTAGCCTGCATGAAAATTGCATTATGTAGTTCAAATCTTGTACTAACACCACTAAAGAATATGATGAAATGCAGTCCCAAAAGATAAAATTCAGAAGGTGTTACTACCAAGCGTCGTTTTGCAAAGAGAAAGTGTTCAGATTTTAGTTAACAATTCTATTTCAGCAAATGAAATTCGCAAGTCGACATGCTTAGTTGACATGCTGCTCACTCACTAAAAAGGGCGCAGCAGAGAAGACAGTTTTATGTTCAATAATTACACAGCAAGTTTTTAGTTACAATAATTACCAAATACAAACAAAAAAAATGTTCAGCTTTTACACGTTCACTTTAGAACATCTAAACATAGTCTAAGATTTTTTTAGTCCTAGATACTTAAAAGTCCCTAAACCAAACAAGCCCACAATTCCTTCCTCCGTCGTTGCTTGAGGGCTAACTTTAACGGCTCATCGTAGCTTATTGAATCCCCGCTAAAGAGGACTCATCATTAAATTAAATTGGGGACGATTCTCGTAGGTGGAACTTGGCCGTGTTCTGCTTTCATAGCATAGTCCTATATAGCTCGTGCCGATTTTGCTCCTTATAGCGGGCAGGAATTATATTGGTGGACACTGGATCCAAGTATCTATCTATATCTATATATTAATAAAGAGAAAATTTTAGTACCACCTTTTTTTCCACCTTTTTTCGGCCTTCTTTTCTTCCTTTTTTTTGTGCCTTTCCAAAAATTTCTGTCCGCGAAGCCTGGGGTTTACGTTGAGCCGTCGGGGTCGGACGACACCCATTGTCGGTGTTCCGAGAACCGGGAGGCCTCGGGGCCGCAATAAAGAATTTCGATGCTTTGTGCGCCTCCTTCCTCGATGGCGGTAGCGCAAGAGATGGACACGGGACACGGCGATTTATCTGGGTTCAGGCCAACGGGGCCCTACGCCCAGCGGGGGTGAGGCTCGCTCGTGTTATCTCGCTCTCAAGGAGTGCTGCAGTGGGGTTTCTGGCGGTCGTGTGGGAGAGATGGATCTCAAGCCCCACGATCGTGGTGGTGGTGGTGGTTATCGCGAGTTGGACAAGCGTGATTTTGGAATCGTGGTCGCGGATCCCGTGATTGCCCGGAATCCTCTCTAAAGGGGCATTACTCCCCCCTTTTATAGCAAGAAGTGGGGAGCAACGTTACACGGTGTGGTGCTTAGGTGGCTAACTCCGGAGGCTACGCCTATTTGCATGAGCGCATGGCCAGGGTCAACGGTTTCGGGATGTAGCTTGATGAAGACACGCGTCTTGGTCTTGTGGTTGGCGTGCGTTCCACGTGCGTGGCCTTAGCGAAGGCGGAGGCGTCCCTCACGGTTTGCATGGCGGGGCCGGGTCCTGGGGTCATCGGTTATACGTGTCATGAGCCGGGGTTCGACCCGTCGTGGCGTCTTGACGGTGTGTCACGAAATGAGCGATGTCATCCGGTTCCGGCGCGGATGGCGTAACACGCCATCGGTTCACTTTGTGTCCCATCGATCGGATTGGGGAAGTGATCTGGCGAATCGATTTGACTGGGGTGTATGTCGGCGGCGCTTGGCGCCTCGCTGCAACTTGGCCGCGTTAAATCTGTTGTTTCCCTTCCTTGAGGCGGAACCTCCATGCCGGGAGGGTCGATGGCCAGGGTGAGTCGGTTGGGATTCCTCGCGGAGAGTGAGATCTCCCTCGGGCGAGTCGGAGATCGTGCGCTGGGGGTGGTGAGCTAGGTCACCCTCGGGCGAGGCGGAGTTCTGCGCCGGGGGGATGGTGAGCTAAGTCATCCTCGGGCGGAGGCGGAGAATTTGGAGCTAAGCCCAGGCTTTGGGTTGTTTGGTTGCGACGTGGCACGTTGTGGTTCGCCATACTTCAAAGGTCTTTGACCTTGTCCTTCGGAGCGTCTTGTGCTCCTCCGCCATGATGGCTTTCATGGGCCGTTCGTAGGCCGATGCATGCGTCGTGGCCCTTGGGCCTGGTCCACCGCCGTCAAGCCGTCCTCCTTAGCGGGCTCATAGCGAGACTAGGGTTCTCACGGGCCTTAACAGCCGACATATTCCTATTTACGGGAGAATGTCTCGGGGCCCAATATTTAGGACCCTTGACAGTAGCCAGAGCCCCGACGGTGGGGACTTCGCCCGGGGGTTCTGCCGTTCCGCCGCCTTGTTGTTCTCGGGGGTGGTTCATCTCGACGGTGCGCAGGCCTCCCACCAGGGTTGGAGTGTAACCCCGAGGCCTCGAATGGAACAGCGGGTTCCTTCGAGGTCTTTTTATACCTCGCACGGCGGCAAGATTTAAACAGTTCTTAAATTGTGCTTATTTGTGTGGAGTCTGTTTGGTTTTGCGTGGGCGGCCGAGACCAGCTTTAATGCGCAAGGTCGAATTCTCGCTTCCCTCGACTTTTGACAATACGCTCCTCTGTCGCCCTCTGGAAGGGAGGATGGGGAGGTGTATCACAATGCCCTCATGTAGTTTAATGTGACATACTCGGTGAGCGTTGTAATGGGTCGGCTCTAAAGCGGTGTGCGGGTGCCTTCGTTAGCGGGCGGGTCGGCTATGTGATCTAGGATTCACCCCATGAGAACCTACGGACCGCTTAGCAAATCCGGGGTTTGGGCGGACCAACCCCCGAGGGCCTGAAGGCCTCCCACGGATGGGACATCTCTTTAAGCGAAGACCAGCGGCCTTAGACACATTCGGGGAAATCCAAAGCCCCATGAGGCCCGGGTATAGGGCGGGTTGTGCATTTCCATCCCGCCCCCGCGCTCGGGTCATCCTGAGGCGCATCAGAAAACCCATGTGGGCCCAAACCGCAACCTCACGGATCGTAAGGTGCACGTTAGAGTGCGTCGGCCCGAGGCTCGTTTGGTTTCCGCCGGGGCGGGGAACCATCGCCGGATCGACTTTTTACCCCTTAGGGTTCGGGCGCTCTTTGGATATGGAGGGCTGGGACGGTTTTACCCGGCCCGGAGAGGGGCGTCTCTTCGCCAGCGCCAGGTGGCGTGCTGTTCCGATTCGATGGGGCGTGGCCCGGTGGGCCCCCGCCGGGGTAGAGGTCGAGGGCGTCGTCAAGGCGCATTAATGATCCTTGACGGTGCCACCGCTGCGGCCGAGCCGTTGGATGAGCGGTTCCTCTTCCATCGCGGCCGCCCACTCCGAGTCGGTTCGACCGCCCAGCCGGGCGGGTTTGCCTTCCCGCCCTATAAATACGGGGTCGTAGGTGTGGCGCATGGTCGCTCCTTGTTCTCGCCATTGCCTTCTTGCCTTCCTTCTGCAGCAACAAGGAAACAGAGAGAAAGATTTGGAGAGATTCGAGAGAAAGAGATTCACTTGCCTTGGGCTCGTGTGAACGGTGTAATCTGCGTTTGCTGTCCCTCATCCTCCGTTCGTTCATGGCGCAATCCGGCAGCGTGATGCCGCAAGGGGAGGTGCTCGACGCCGAGCCATGGCCAAGATCGGCGGCGACGGAGGAGAAGCTTCGCGTCTTGTCGATGAGGGCTTCTTAGCCGCGATCGATCTTTGAAGGCCCAAGTGGATAGCCCCACCTTTGGGCCGAGGAGGAGCCTAACCCTCCCCGATGGCTATGTGGTTAGCTGATGGATATTCATCGGCGCGGATTTGGGATCTTACGGGGCGGTTCATTCGGGCGATCCTCCACCACTACGACATCGAGCTTCATCATCCGCCCCGAACTCGGTCTCGGTACCGCCATCTTCGTCACCCTCTGTGAGGGATTCTTGGGGATTGAAGCTGCTGGGATCTCACGGTTGTGGTTCTTCGGGCGGATCTAACGGCGGCCTCGATAGCGCAAAGGCGAGCCAAGGAGGGCGTTGCGCGTTGGGGGTTCTTGTGGCCTGCAAGTTCGGTCGGAGCCAAGGAGGCCAGGGCCGGGCGTGGGTACATCCTTTCCAAGCTCACCTCCTCGAACAAGGGGTGGCGGGATCGGGTGGTTCTACAGCAGCGATGGGGCCTTCCCCGGTACAGGCGTGTCCTCAAGCGGCGCCGGCCAATGGCATTGGGGTCCCCCTCGGTTCACCCTCGTGCGGAGGGCCTTCGGCGGGCGGTCTTTGCGGCTCCGGGAGAAGGGGGGTAAATCTTGGCGGCCGTGATCGCCGCCTTCCACCGGGCCGGGTGTTGCTGTTGATGGCTCGCCCATGCCCATGTTCCGGATGACCCCCTCGGCCGGGGTCTCGAGCAATGCCGCATGTCGGGCCTTACGCTCCGGATGACTGGCGAAGAGGGGTGCGGGATCTTGTTTGGGCGCCTACCAGACTCCCAGGTCAGGAGATCCCTATGAGGCCCTCCCAGGGGTACATTTCCTTGGTAAGGTTCCCTCGGTTTTTGACGTCCTTGTGGTGATTTGTTGTCGCCGCATTGCCATTGTAATGCTCTTTGTTTCTTCTTCTTGCGGGACCGCATCAACTTCCATGAATCCCTTCCAGGTGCCCCTCGACGCCCCGCACGTCGGGGCGGCGAACCGTGCTCGACGCGAGCGTGAGGGCGCGTGCCACGAAGAAGGAAGAGAAGAAGAAGAGAAAACGGCCCGCGAGAAGCGCCGGGCCCGGCAAAGAAAGACGGGGTGAGTCGCCGATGCCTCGACCCCCGCAGGGAGGGGCGAGGATCCTGGAGGATGAGTTCTACGCGAGCTCGTCGGATGGCGATGTTGGGGCTCGATAGACCGGGCCCTTGGGGCTCCCAACCTGCTCGAGGCTTCGCTATGAGCCCGGGCCGTCCCTGAGTCGAGGAGACCCGGTGCGCCCGGGGGCTCGTGCGGCGGAGTCCCCCGGACTATCGGTGTTGGCCGGGTCTTGCCCGATGTGGGCGCCGTCTTTCACGGGCGCGGGCTCGGCGGGGAGGCGGGCGCCACCCACCGTGGGTACCTCGGCGTCGCATGGCGGCGCGCGGAGAGGGAAGAGCAGCGACTCCGGCTGAGCCGGCCTCCATGCGGGGCGGGGCCGCGAGGAAGGAGGTGCGCCGCCAAGTGTGACGCCCTGGGTCGCGGGTCCTCCAGCGCCGGCCACGCTGGCAATCCCAGAGCCCAGTAAGTTCCTTCGCGCCCTTTGTTGTTCGACTTTCTTACGTTGGATGGTGGCCTTGCCTTGATCGCCTTTGATTTCGAGAAGCGGGGGGCCACTTCTCGACCTTGCACCCCAAGAAGCCCTTGAAGGCTAGTGCACGGACCCTGCGGTGTGCGCGAGGCGTGCGTTTCCCCACCGGAGGTTGCGATCATCGGACTCTCCGCGAATCCGGCCCACGAGCCTCATGAGGAGTCGGGCCGGGTCGGCTACTTAGGGCCTCCCCGAAAGTGGTGCCGGTCACGTGGGCGATGGAGGTCGCTCTCCCAGCCGGTGGTGGTGATAGACTCGGAGGGCTCGGCCGGAAGCCACGCGACCCGGCCTTGTCTTGTCTCCAGCGAGGGATGCTTGCCGGGGGTCCATGGCGCCCCCTTGCTCCCGAGGGAGGCGGTTCCCTTCGTCGGGAATTTTCTCGGGGAGGAGCTCTTTGAGGCGGCGGAGACGGGCAGGTTACCGCTGTGCCGACCCCTGCAGAGGGCCGAGGCACACGAGGCGTACAACCCCGACTTCCGGCGCTCCATGTGTCGGGTTCGGCGGCCCTTGGCGCGGCGTCGTCTTCGGCTTTGACGAGGACGGTTTCCGTGGTCGTGCGAGGGCCCCCGGACTTTTTATTGGTTGGGGTTCCCGGAGGCTGCGGGAGTTCTTGGTGGACGAGTGTTCCCTCTGGCCGACTCTATTTGGGTGGTCCCCTTGATCTGGGTGAGGTGCCCGGGTCCGGCTGCCGTGGTAGTTGATGGCCGGCCGGGGTCTGGCATGGAGGACTCATGAGCGGAGATCCGCCCGGTGGGTCGCCCGAAGGCTGGCGAGATTGGGGATACCATCACCGGACGCCTTTGCCGAGGTGCGATAAGTGTCTCAACGATCCTCTCCCATCGTTTTTTTCATGTGTGTATCGTAATCTTCGTTATCTCCGTCGTAGAAACTTCGCCGGTCGCCGGGAGAAATCGAGGCTCCTTCGGCAAAATGTCTTTGGCTGGGCATGGGGCAGGCTCTCGACAGGCCGCGATCAAGCCCGAGCGAGTCTCCGGCTCACCGCTCTTGCCGAAGAGGGAGTCCCAGCGCCGCACCACGGAGGCCGAGCTTTCCAAGGCTAGGTCGAGGGCCGCGAAGAAGGCGTCCGAGATGGCTCGGATGAGCCGGGGACTTTGAAGACGCCCGAGGGCAATCTCTTCGGGCCTGGACGAGGCTCGTCGCGGCGGGGACGGCTCGGGAGGAGGCCCGGGGATAGCGCGGAGATGTGCGACGCCTCAACACCCGCCCGGGGAGCTTGTGACCGAGGGGAGACCCTTCGAGGGGAGAAGGAGCCGGCCGCGACGTCGCTCGCGGAGGAGCACAAGGCCGATGCTCGACTGGTAGCCGCGGTGTGAAGGTATGTCTTCCTCCACCCGTGGGCTTCCCTCATCCTAGGTTGCGCCCCTTTGTTGACTTGTTGTTGGTTGTCGAGAGCGGAGAAGGTCGGGCCGTGGGGGCGCGAACAACGCTGCCCGCTGCCCAGCGGAGCGGGAGCGGAGGGGTCCTCCCCGGAGGCGGAGGAGGCCACTGTCCGGGCTTCGTCCCTCCGCTTTGGGGCGGACAACTTAGAGTTGGTCCCCATTACTCGTGGCCGTGCGGCGCCGTGGGTGGTTATCTCCGGTCCCGAGCTCGGGCGCCTTCCGAACGACATCCGGACGTGCATGGCGGTACCGCTCCCACTTCCCGATGGAGTCCAAGGCGCCGGATGGTGTTGCGACGGGCTTCTTCCTTGGCTCTGACGATGAAGAGGCGACCGATCCCGCCGAGAGGGATGCCGCTGACGCCGCCAAGACCCAGAGCTTGTACGACCTCGTGGATGGTGCTGCGACCCGGCTGGCCTCCCGCCGAGGGCGAGGTGTGTCCCCGTATTCCCCATAGAGTCAACGTGATGAGGGCGGATACGAAATGCAGGACGCCCGTCTCGAAGACGCTACCGACGGGCCCCTGTTGCCCTCGGGGGATGCCTCCGTGCGAGGTGCCTCTCATGTCGAAGCCTCTTCGCCGGCCCGTCGTGGAGGCGTAGATGGATGAGGCTCGTGATGCCCCCCGACTCCCTTTGTATGAAAAAGTTAAGTTTGTGAGAAGGTTGTACATAAACAATGCTTTTGCGAGGTCTATGGTCTCGCGAGGTGCATTTTATGCTTGTTACGTTTTCTCAAATTATTCGCTTATTGTGTGGCCGGGTCGCTTGCTTTCTCCGCTCGCGAGATAGCGAACCATGGATGCCACCGGGCGGTCCACACGGGTGCCATTAGGGGGCGGTCCGTTTGCCCTCGACTATCTCACTTAGGATTTGTGCGCGACCTTCGCAACTTAAACGATTGATTTGAGGTATGCGGAAACTTTTTCTTTGAAAAAAGTTTCGAAAAAAAGGAAGGGGTCCCCCGAGGGGGTCCCCTATGTAACCCCCGCTGGGAGTTTTAGTCTTGTCTTTGGACTAGGCTAATACTCCCTTGAGGTATGCACAAGAAGCACTCTTTCATAAAAAGATGTAGATCTTTTATTGAGCGAAAAAAACATGTGTGTTTGTCTTCTAGTGCGTGGTTTAGGGATAGAAGCGACGTGAGTCTGTTCTATGTTCCAAGCGTTGGAGTAGACTTCGCCCTTCTCGTTCTTTAACTTGTAAGTCCCGGCCTTAGTATTTCGCGATGAAATAAGGTCCTTCCTGTGGTGGCGTGAGCTTGTGTCGCCCTTTGTTGTCCGTTTTCAACCGAGTACGGGATCGCCGACTTGGAACTCCCAAGGCTTTCAGTCGCCGGCATGATACTTGGCGCAAGGCTTGTTGGTATCTTGCCGAAGTTTAGAAGTGCGACGCCTCGGCCTCGCCAACTTGGTCGATGGAGTCTTGCCTTGCCCGCCGGTTGCCTTGCTTGGTGTAGGCGCCGCTACTGGGGATCCGTATTCAATGTCCGTGGGTAAGATTGCCTCCGCCCCATAGACTAGAAAGAATGGATCAATCCCGTGGCTTGGCTTTTCGTCGCTCGGGGCTCCACGTAACCGACGGTAGTTCTTGGTACCACCTCTTGCCATACCGTTCGGCTTTGTTGAAGATTCTTGGCTTGAGCCCTTGTAGGATCATGCCATTGGCACGTTCTACTTGGCCGTTGGTCCTCGGGTGAGCCACGGCCGAGGTATCAACTCGGATGCCATAGTCGTCACAAAAGTTGAGGAACTTCTTCCCCACAAAGTTGGTTCCATTATCCGCGATGATGGAGTTCGGGACTCAAAATGTGCAATGATGTTCGTGAAGAACTTTACCATTTCCTCACCCAGGGTTCACCACGGCTCGGGCTTCGATCCACTTGGAGAATTTGTCGATGGCTTACTAGGACGTGAGTATGTCCTCCTCGCGCTCTTTTCGCTGGACCAATCATGTCGAGTCCCCATACTACAAATGGCCATGTAAGAGGTATGGTTTGCAGGGCTTGCGCCGAGATGTGTCTGCGTGGCGTAGAATCGCACTCCTTGCAAGTGCGTACGATCTCGATCCATCTCGCACCGCCGAGGGCCGTGAGAAGCCCCGGGCTGAAGACTTTACCGACTAGGGTCCTCGGGGCGGCATGATGGCCACACTCTCCTTGGTGGGTGCCTATGAGCAACTCTTTGCCTTCGGCCGAGGGTATGCATCACATGTATACTCCCGAGGCTCCTCTCTTGTAGAGCTCCCTTGTCTCCAATCGCCGAAGGACTTTGCCCTTCGGGCTAATCAAGCGAGCCTTGGTCTTGTCCTCGGGAAGCCCCGGGAGAGGTATTCTAATAGGGGCTCTCTCGGTCTGGATCTTGGTCGACCGCCATGGCTTCGAGCTCGGCTTGCTCCGGCCACCCTCGCGAGCCCCGGTACCTCCGAGGGTGTGTACTTGACCGAGGGTTCGTTGAGATCTCGGGTGAGGACGTTCGGGGGAACGGTACCTCGTCGCCGCCACCTTGGCTAGCTCGTCCGCGGCTTCATTATAACGCCTCGGGGTGTGCTTGTGCTCGAGCCCGTGGAATTTTTCCTCAGCTTGCGCACCTCTCGGCGGTATGCTTCCATCTTTGGGTCGTGGCATGCCGAGGCCTTCATGACCCGGTCAATGACCATTCGAATCCCCCTCTGTTTCGAGCCATCGGATCCCGAGGTCGGCACGATCCGGAGACCGTTGACCCGGCGCCTCGTGATTCTGCGGCGTTGTTGGAGGCGGGGAAGTGCAACCGGATGGCGTACCTCGTGTGAACTCCGAGGGGTGAGATAAAGAGTAAGCTGCTCCAGCGCCCGCCTTCATCATGGATCCGTCAAAGTACATGGTCCAACACTCGGCCTGGATGGGTCTGGGGGAAGTTGCGTGTCGGTCCACTCGGCCACAAAGTCGGCAAGGACCTGTGACTTGATCGCCTTCCTAGGCAGGAAGGATATCGTCTCGCCCATGAGCTCTATCGCCCACTCGCTACTCTCCCCGTGGCCTCGATTCGAGAATTTCCCAGGGGAATGAGGACACCACGGCAACTCTGGGTGTGCGAGGAAGTAGTGACGGCTTTTTAGCTGCTAGCACGATGGCGTATAGCGCTTTACGCATTTGCGAGTACCGGGTCTTTGTGTCGAAAAGTACTTCACCGACGGTAGACCCGGGGCGCCGAACGGAAGCGTGTGTCCTTCTTTGGGCGACGTTCTACTACGACCCTTTGACTGACTACCCGGTAGTGGCCGTGACGTATAGGAGTAGGGTTTCTCCGGGATTCGGCGGTACTAGGACCGGCGGGTTGGTCAGGAGCTTCTGAGGTTCCCGAGGGCTTCTTCGACCTCGGGGGGCCCAAGCAAAGTGCTCGGACTTGCGAAGGAGCCGAGCCGAGGGGGCGCCCCTTCTCCCCGAGTCGTGAGATGAACACCTTAATGAAGCCAGGCGGTCCATGACCTTCGTACTCCCTTGAGATCTTTGATTGGACCCATCTTGGTAATTGCATCTACCTTGGTGGGATTTGCTTCAATGCCTCGTTGAGAGACGATGAATCCCAGCAACATCCCTCGGGGTACCCCAAATACGCATTTTTCTGGGTTGAGTTTGACTCCCTTCCTGTTCAGGCACTTTCGAAGGTTTCCCGAGGTCCCCACGAGGTCCGATGTTTTCTTGGATTTGACCACAATGTCATCGACATATGCTTCCACGATCCTCCCAATGAGTTCCCGAAGATGATTTGCATGCACCACTGGTACGTTGCCCCAGCGTTCCTCAACCCGAAGGGCATAGTGAGGTAGCAATACATCCCGAAGGGGGTTATGAATGAGGTCGCGAGCTGGTCGGACTCTTTCATTTTAATTTGATGGTAACCGGAATATGCGTCGAGAAACGACAAAGTTTCGCATCCCGCGGTGGAGTCGACAATTTGGTCGATTCGAGGCAAAGGAAAAGGAACTTTCGGACATGCTTTGTTAAGACTAGTGTAGTCTACACACATCCGCCATTTCCCATTCTTTTTCTCTACTAATACAGGATTAGCTAACCACTCGGGGTGGAATACCTCCTTTATGAACCCGGCCTCCAGTAGCTTGTGGATCTCTTCTCCGATGATCTTCCGCTTGGCGTCATCGAAACGGCGCAAGCGGCTAGCGTGGCCGCCGAGCCCGGCGGATGTCTAGGGAGTGCTTTCGGCGCGAAATCCCTCGGTATGCGGCATGTCCGAGGGTCCCCCCGCCAATGTCTTAGCGTTCGGTGCGGAGGAAGTCGGCGAGCACTTTATCCTATTTCGGATCCAAGTCCGAGATGGTCGTCGCAGCTTCTCCTTCGGATGCTTTCGGGATCGAGTGGAATCTTCTTGGTGCCCGAGGAGGGCTCGGAAGCTCCCCGGCGCGGCGCTTGGCCTCATGCGCGCGTCTGCGATCTCGTCGAAAGCTCTTCTTGGCGTCGGCAATGGCGGGAGTGCCTCGGCATACTCCACGCTCTCTACATCGCACTCGCACGCATGATGGGGCGAGGAGCCAGTCGTGATGACACCCTTCGGCCCTGGCATCTTGAGCTTGAGGTAGGTGTAGTTCGGGACCGCCATGAATTTTGCGTAGCATGGCCGTCCGAGGAGGGCATGGTAGGTTCCCGAACCCCGAGGATCTCGAAGGTGAGAGTCTCTCGCCTGAAGTCGAGGGATCCCGAAGCAAGCGGTAGGTCGATCCGACCGAGGGGCTTCGGTTGCTTGCCGGGAACGACTCCATTGAATGCCGGCCCTCCCGGACGGATCTTGGACTTGTCGATCCCGAGGAGGTCGAAATGGGCCTCATAGATGAGGTTAAGGTCGCTCCCTCCGGCCCATGAGGACTTTGGTGAGCCGAGTGTTGGCTATGATGGGATCCACCACCGCGGATAAGCCCCCGGGTTCGAATGTGCCGAGGGTGATCCGACCGGGTCGAAGGTGATGGCTTGATCCGACCACTTGGCGCAGCCTTTCGGGACCGCCGGCTCGGTAGCATACACCTCTCGACGCTCTTTCTTGCGTTGCCGCACCGACATATTGTCGGTGTTGCCACCGAAGATCATGAAGCGCTTGTTGACCTTCGGGAATTCATTATCGCCTCGGGGTGGCCCTCGGGCTCTCCTTCTTCTTCCCCTCGGGGGCTGGCCTTGAGTTTGGCGAAGTGCTTGCGCACCTGTTTGCACTCCTCGAGGGTGTGTTTGACCGGGAAGTTGTGATTACGGCATGGCTTCTTGAGCATGTTGTCGAAGGTTTCGGTGGCCGGGCGCCGGCTTCCTTTGCGGTCGGCCGCCGCTACCATGTCCACATCGTCCCGCTTGGGCAAGCGGGGCCCTTGCCCCTGCGGCTCTTGTCCTTCTTCTTCTTCTTCTTGTTCTCCCCAGGTTGGGATCCCTCGGGCTCCTCCTCCTTGCGCTTCCCTTTGCACGGGCCCATATTGAGCAGGGGCCCCGACGGCCCTCTTCCCCGTTGGCGAACTTGGTGGCGATGTCCATCAGTTCGTTGGCCTCGGTCGGAGTCCGTCGCCCCAGCTTCTTTACGAGGTCTCGGCAAGTGGTGCCGGCCAAGAAGGCCCCTATGACATCGAATCCGTCACATTAGGGGAGCTCGGTTCGTTGCTTGGAGAAGCGTCGGATGTAGTCACGCAAGGATTCGTCGGACTTTTGACGGCAGATTCGAAGGTCCCACGAGTTTCGAGGCGAAGGTAGGTGCCTGGAAGTTACCTCGGAAGGTCCTTACCAGATCCGCCCGGTTGAGATGATGTTTGGCGGAGATGTTCCAAACCATGCTCGCCGAGTCGGAAAGGTACAGGGGGCAAGTTTCGATTATGACCTTGTCATTGAGTGCCTCTCGAACCGGCATGCCGGTCGGTAGTCGGCGACCATACCTCGGGACGTGTTTCTCCCGAGTACTTTTCGAGGTGATTTGGGTGGCCTGAAGCGCGCAGGAGTGGTGCTCTCCCCGATATCCCCGCGGAAGGCCTGTGGCCCCGGGATCGGGGAGTACCCATCCCGTCGCGCTTTGCCTTCCTTGGGCGAGCCGTCCTCTCGGCGACCGGCTGCCGGCCATTTCGTCTCACGAGGTCGGGTGCACCTCGGTTGCGGTCTCGGCGAGGATCCTCTACGTTCCCGCATTGTGATTCTTTGCGCGTTGTCGCCCGTGCGTTCCCCGTGATCGCCTTGCCGAGGCTCGGCTGCGCTCGGTGGGCGTAACCTTGCCAATCACGCCTCGATTCCTCGGCCGTCGTGATGTCACGGCTCGATCACGAGAGGCGAGCTCTCACTTTCGCCGCACCGCTGCCTTGTCAAGAAGCCGACGGAGGCCTTCGCGGATCGCCTTCCCTCGGCCGTCGAGGCATTTCCGCGTACTAACATGGCGGCGCTACGTTGAGGCTAGCCGGTTGAATGGGGCTGCTATGTCGGGTAGCGGTGGTACCCCATCGCGTCCGTCGTGACCACCATTGTTGCATGCTTGGGGTGCCAGGGAGCTTGTGCTGCGCTGAGCTTGCTCGCCGGATATTACGCTCTATTTGCCGCGGACGTGCGGTCTCCGCGCCGATCTGTCTTGCAGATTTCGTGGCTGCGCGTTACGCCAGGCCGGCCGCTGTGCCGCTTACGGGAGGGGCGGGGAGTGGAGGCCGGCGCGCAAGCGGTACCCGTCGTGGTGGCACATCTCGCGTCTTCTTCGCTCGAGGCGCGTGGTGAACGGCCGTCTGATCCTGCGGATCTCGGCGTTGAAGCATTCCGCGTGGGGTCGTAGTATTCGTCCTCGTCGTCGGTGCAAGGGGCGACGAACGAGCGGAGGAGGTTCCAGTTCTCCGAGCCCGGAGGCGGTGGCCGAGACCGGATCGTCGAGCATCCTTTGGCGGATGCGCTCCGCATGAACGTCAGGTGGGATAGCGCTCCGCGCGGGATGACGGGTGGTCTTTCCCTTGCCCTCCTTGCGAAGGCTTCGACCCGAAGTCTCCCGGCCGGCAAGGATTCTGATTCCCTCTAGGATTGTCGATGCGGCGCATCATCCTCGACGGTTAGGGTTTCTAGGCATCTGCCTTGAGCAGGTGCCGGTACGGATCCTCCCATGCCTAGGGTTCCTAGGAGCCCTCTGCGGCACCGGAGGAACCGTGGGACTCAATCCGTGGCTTGAGGTGCGCCTTGGCGCTGGATTGAATTCGCCTTGCCCGCTGGCGGCGACGCGCGTGATGATGGGCACGTCGGCGTGGTGACGGCGCCCGCCGCCAACCACCGGATCCGCAGCGGATCATCTCGTAGTCATGGCCCGGCGCCACGAATGCCGGCGTTCAAGAACAAGGGGTTCGCGGGGAGCTCATGCTCGGCGGCGGTGGAAACGGCGGCGGAGCCGCCATGAGGGGTTGATGGAGATGCGGTTTGTACCACGGCGCTCCCCTACTGGGCGCGCCAATCGCGGTGTTCCGAGAACCGGGAGGCCTCGGGGGCCGGCAATAAAGAATTTTCGATGCTGTGCGCCTCCTTCCTCGATGGCGGTAGCGCAAGATGGACACGGGACACGGTGATTTATCCCGGTATGTGCCAACGGGGCCCTACGCCCGGTATGGGGGTGAGGCTCGCTCGTGTTATTCGCTCAAAGGAGTGCTGCAGTAGGGGGTTACAGCGGTCGTGTGGGAGAGATGGATCTCAAGCCCCACGATCGTGGTGGTGGTGGTGGTTATCGCGAGTTGGACAAGCGTGATTTCGAATCGTGGTCGCGGATCCCGTGATTGCCCGAATCCTCTCTAAAGGGGCATTACTCCCCTTTTATAGCAAGAAGTGGGGAGCAACGTTACACGGTGTGGTGCTTAGGTGGCTAACTCCGAGGCTACGCCTATTTGCATGAGCGCGTAGGGTCAACCGGTTTTAGGGATGTAGCTTGATGAAGACACGCGTCTTGGTCTTGTGGTTGACGTGTCGCCGGGCGTGGCCTTAGCGAGCTGTGAGGCGTCCCTCACGGTTGCATGGCGAGGGCCGGTCCCGTGGTCATCGGTTATACGTGTCATGAGCCCGAGGGTTCGACCCGTCGTGGCGTCTTGACGGTGTGTCACCGAAATGAACAGTGTCATCCCGGTTCCAGCGCCCGATGGCGTAACACGCCATCGGTTCAGCTTTGTGTCCCATCAGTCGGATTGGGGAAGTGATCCGGCATCGATTTGGCCCGGTGTAATCGATGGCGCCCTCGCCGCCGTCTTGCGACCGCATTAAATGCATTTGTTTCCCTTCCTTCGACGGAACCTCCCATGCCCGAGGGTCGATGACCGAGGGTGAGTCGGGCTGGGATTCCTCGCCTCGAGGCGGAGAGTGAGATCTCCCCTCGGGCGAGTCGGAGATCGTGCGCCCGAGGGTGTGTTGACACATATTATCGTATACTTTTAATTGTCAACTAAACATGGAAAAGGACTAAAATATAACTAGATAACCTTATTAGGGGTTTCTACTAACGATTTCCACGAGTTTTGGTAAAGTTGTGATTTGCGGGGACTTAACAGGAAAACACCGAATTGGCGTGTCATACGACGGACGCAGCGTAATGCAATCCAACTCCGAAACAAGTCTAGAAGGCTCAATTACACCCGACGTGAACGAAACTTGACAATCGAAGAAAACATCATCTAGAAGACTCCGGAAGCCATGACGCATCGTGGGGCCAGTGGAGCCCACCTTCGGGCCGATCGGCCCAATAATGGGGCCGATCGGCCCCGCTTGGCCGCCGTCAAGCAAGCCCCGCTTTCCGAAGCTTCTCCAACCGCCTCCGAGATGCAATCTAATCCTGGCCGTTTGATGTCGGTTTGATCCGAGGGTGTCGGTTAAGCACGAAGATTAGTACCACATTGCTCGCCGGGGTTGAAGAGACATAAGAAGACCCCTATATAAGCAAGCCCCCGTGCCCTCGGGCTTCAATCATCTCGGATCAACTCATCATCATATCGATCGAGATCCAAATCTAGTCGACGGCCTTAGCTCTAGTTCAAGAACTAGAAGTAGAAGATTAGACAAGATGTAGAACTAGAAGCCTTAGATTAGAGTTGAGAGTAGAGCTTCAAGTTGAGAGAATTAGAGCGCGGTTGAGGCGGAGTTGAAGGAAGGCCCGAGCTGTCGGCGCCTCCATCTTCTTCTTCCTCCGAGTTGGTGCCATTGGAGCACAACTCGAGATCTTGTGGATTGTTCGACTTCCATTCGAGTAAGTGATATTGTTTCTATTATTCTTAAGGTTCGTATTTCTTTGATAAGATTACTTTGATTCTTGGTTGCTCTTGAGTTAAAGTTGTTAGATTAATGTAAGCGTGGTGCTTAGATTGACTAGCTTATTACGAATACCTTCTATAGGCCGGGTGAAGACACTTGTTAAGGCCGATCGTGGTGGTGATGAATTTATTGAGTCCTTTGTCACGCCGCCCCCGCTTTATAGAAATCGTAGGAGCCCCTCGTTGTTAGCGTGGAATTCCCTTTACTAAGAGTTTCTTCATGACAACCCCTCTTAAGAACAATGTGCAAATGATTTACTTGAAGTGAGAACAAGACCTTCCTAATGGAACTCCTTACCTCTCTTTTAATCTAGTTATATAGCCACTGATTTAGTTATACACCTCGACATACTCTCTCACCTTCTCCCCTCGTGGATTCAATATTTAAAGCCCTATTCCCGGGTGAAGTGCTCACCGGTATCCGTTAAACTGCTGGATTATCTATTATAATATTCCCGTAGGTTAACAAATACCAACAAGCATTTTAAAGGCGCCATTGCCGGGAGAACGGTTTGAGACCACGTTGAAAAACTATAGCTAAATCTTGTACTATACTTTTATCTTTTTCTTTTTATTTTATCTTCTCATCTTTTTCTATCTTCGTGGGATCAATTGATTCCATATTTATCTATCTTATACTTTGCACCCTTAAGCGGAAGCTCGCCACTAGAATCCTTAGATCTCATCCTTACATCCGGCCATTAGCTACGCCTACGGTTGATCAAAATGATCATGAAGCAATACTTCTCAGGAGTGAGAAGCAGGATCATATCTTCTATGGTAGGAGTCTTTGTCGACATCATGAAAGTGTTGTGCGCATGATCATCATGCGCTTTTGGAGGAACCTTTTCTTTCCCCTTTTAAGCAAGGTTTGCTTTGGCGAACTCAGCGGGTGAAACCCATATACTAGCATTCTTTATGACCACCCAAAGGAAGAAGAATCATCCTCCAAAATTAAAAAAATAGAAGTTCTGATAGCTATATCACCATCACTCCAATCCCAAGACTTAGCTATCGACCCCAAAACCATCAATGCGCTTAAAAACCTTTAAGGGGAGAAGAAATTCAACCCTTGGATATCTCTTTTTAGATGATGAGTTTCATGAACTTTTCAGCTTCACAAGAGACCATATACAATCCAAACCTCTTTTAATATAATCTCTTAGAAAGCACCTTTATTGCTACGCTAGAACATTGGGGAACCTCAAGGATGGCATATCTAATCATGCCATAGGAAGAGAGCAAAGCCATCAAGAAGCCACTCTGTCTCTCTCTTTCTATGTTCAAATTAGATAATTCTTTTCGAACCCATCTTTAACCACATCCTTGAGCCCAATGAATCTTGTACCCTTTTCTTACGTCTCCTCACGATCCTAAAATATTATGAACGATCTAAGGAAGACCAAAAGGAGCGCATTTTTTGGAGAACATCAATGAGCATAAAGACTACTTCATAAATGGAACTTTTCCACCTAGTCCATGCTCACTCCTAAATTGATTGCCATCTCAATTCTTGCCGCACATGAGATCTCCAAATTTAGAAAGGGTGGTTGTTGATGAATTTTCCTACGGCTTGAAATTTTGAGACGGCAATATAAGGGAAACCACTTCATCATCTTGATTCATAATTTAAAAGTTTCCCAAGGACGAGCTTTTTGTCCTAAAAACAAGCACTCTAGGGGGAAATACTATAAAAACTTATATATCACTATATACCCCTATGTTATGAGCATATGATTATAAAAATATTCCTTCGGGTATTCTTGTCACTAACCATTCCAGGTTTGGAGCAAAGAAAACGAAGGATGACAATACAAGGTATGTCCAACCAGTCATTATGCAACATTGAATTACATACATAGAAACATTTATTGTCATGTTGCTACACTAGCTTGGTTATCTTTACCTTTATGCATGCTCGACCGTTAAACACTTATCATGCTCTATCATCTCTGCTTGAATAAATCTCTCAGAATGCTTTCATGCTACCGTTGTTTGCTATAGTATGCTTAGGTTTTGAAGTATTTTCATACGCCTTTTAGATTAAGCATGGTGCCTAGTTTAAATTGTTTTTATGGCTCGAGTTAAACATGGTGTTTAGTTTGATTCCCAAAACCATAAGGTGTAGTGATCTTTCTTCTAAAGGCTTTTTAAATTAAGTATGGTGCTTAGGTTAGAACGCCTTCCTAAATCAAATTAGACGTGGTGTCTAGGTTGACTTTTGAACCATAGTACACTATAGTAGATGCCGGTATATTTTTTTGGACTAACCCCCGCAGAAAAAGAATAAACTTTGAAACAAACTTGGGGAAGGTCGAGATGAACTCACTAGAGATTGAGCAAGACATGTGAGACATGACTTATGGATAAAAAAGAATTCCCGATAAGCCAAGAAGAAGAAGAGTGACATAAGACAAAATCCACAATCGAAGCACTCACTTTCGAAGGAGGAATTCATGGGTGATGGAAGCATCAAGGAGGGAGGCCAATTCCATTGAAGATAATTAAGTCATCCTCTTCCTCCCGACATGCACCCGCTACTCCACATGCCACTCAAGAACAAGAGAAGGACCACCACAAGGTGTAATAGCGCCATCATACTCCAATAATAAAGGTAACACCTTGAGGTAAGTTGTCGTTAATTCCTCTTTACTATGGCATTCTCATAAATGAAAAGTCAAACATGCTAGAGTTATAGTTTCACATGATTCAATCTTGTTAAACTCGACATGTTAGCTTTTTAAAACTGCTTTCTAGCATCATTTTCTTGTTCGCTCATTATTTTGCTAAAAATATTTACATGCTAGATTTATCTTCGATCTTACCACCCTTGTCATAAAAGAACTTATACATTATCTTTATCTTGTTCAATGTGCCCACAAGGTTAGAGTAGAAGTAAATAAAATTTTGGTTCTCGATGGTGTTTTCCCACCAACAGAGCCCATGCACTTGATCTCTACCTTGTCTTTGCAAGCGGGGCTCACTTTGCGCAATAAGAGGAGAAGTCTTACTTCCCCAATTCCTACAAGTGGAAGTCCCCGACACGCAAACATGCATACTAAACAAGACGCCCGCCACCGCCACCATCCAATCTTCCTTCAAGCGGTGAATCGGCGAAGAACATGGGCAATGCCATCACCAAGTGGCTATTAAGATCGATGATGCACTTGAGGAATGACCAAGGAAGATCAAAGTGAGCACGACATGACCGGATGGTGTAGACCACTTGACAAGAGTAATGGGTCAACATTCATCTCCATCAAGAGGGCCTTACACCACCACTATTGCCTACCTCACCACAAGACCCAAGAAGAACAAGACGCGGAGACGCTGCTAAAAATCACAAGACGCAGAGATGCTTTGAAACGGAGTTGACGAACAAGGAAGACATTAAGAAGAAGTTCGCCGACCAGGACCAAACCGAACACTTTCGGATCTCGCCACTCCAAGAAAGGTCTCCTCCGAAGAAGCGACATGGAAAAAGAAAGAAGCATCACCTATCGAAGAGGACGTCAAAGAGTACACCTTCGAAGACCTACCACTACCCGCATCATCAATCGAACAAACACCATCTCCATCGGCCACTCGTCGAGATCATTGAAGGCACCATTTCGCATACCGATATTCCGACGAGATGCCATCAATGACGCACGCCATGAGAGTAAGTACTCGAAACTCTCACCGAGAGGTAACTTCGGTATTTATCTCGCATATTTAATTTTTCTCGCATAGCATATTTCAATTAGCATGTTTCCTTTAAGCATATTTACTTTTTTTCTAAAACCCGCATTAGAAAATCATAAAATTATGTTTGCCGCATTTGCATTAGTTCCTTAAAAGCCCCATGCAAGCACCCCTTTGTGGCGGCATAAAAATAAAAATCCAAAAATATTGCATTCATATGTTTTTGCATCATCATTCTTTTTGCATAGGAAAATTCTTAAAAAAAAATATGTGGACACATGAAGGTCCACACTTTTATAGAAAAATTCCCAAAAATATGTGGGCACATGAAGGTCCACGCTTTTCGTAAAAAATCCAAAAAAAAAAATATACGTGAGCACATGAAGGCTCACAACATGTTCCTAGAGTTTGTTCCTTCTTAGCGGGTATATGCGGAATTAATATTTGCGGGGAGAACATGTAAGGAGAACCCAGCGGCGAACAAGTTCCAAGGATCTAATCAAAGGACTACTTGCAATATCCAAATTTTGGGGAGAGCACCCCGGTTATCACGATAGGTATCACTATCTTTTAAATTATTAGCTAGTTATTATATATGTTTGCTTTGATTAGAGTTAATGAGTCTTAGCGTGTGAGTTATAAAAGTTAGTTCGATTAATTTGTTTAGTTCTGTTTAGTTTACTATTAAATATTAGGATTCGAATTATATAATAAAGTGCTCTTATGGAAGTCATCCACAAGTTGAGTTAATTATTCTTCATATATTTCGGATATGTTTTTGTCTCCACCATGCTTTGTATGCAAGATAACAAAAATAAGTGTGGGGAGATCCTCGGCGACCCAAATGTAATTCTTCGCGACCAAAATCAAGAAATTCGAACCAAGACGGAACCATCGACTCGCACGACGAACCGCGCCCGACACGGTCCGGTGGAAGGCCAACCGCCCATATATCAGCCGACCGCCCTGCCCCGCCCCACTCAAAGCTCGCCGCCCACCGCCGGTTTGCTTCCTCGAAACTTTTCAATTTTCGCAAATTACTTTCCGTTCGAATTAAAATAAGTCTTTTACTGTATGGTATGTTTTCCCTATATGAGAAAAAAAAGATGTCTTGTTAACCGATGAACAAAGTTTTGCATGATTAAATTCCTACATATACCTGTCATTTGTTGGGATGGTTTAATTGCTTAAAACATGAGAAAGAATAAAGTTAGAATAATGAGATCCTCTTTCTTTTTATCTTGTCTTTGTCTCTACGGTTACATTAAAGTTAGACCATCCTTTTATCGAGGGGGCGAGTAAAAGCCTAAGTGTGGGGGAGTTTGTTGACACATATTATATCGTATACTTTTAATTGTCAACTAAACATGGAAAAGGACTAAAATATAACTAGATAACCTTATTAGGGGTTTCTACTAACGATTTCCACGAGTTTTGGTAAAGTTGTGATTTGCGGGGGACTTAACAGAAAAACACCGTAATTGGCGTGTCATACGACGGGACGCAACGTAATGCAATCCAACTCGAAACAAGTCTAGAAGGCTCCGAATTACACCCGACGTGAACGAAACTTGACAATCGAAGAAAACATCATCTAGAAGACCGGAAGCCATGACGCATCGCGGGGGCCGCAGAGTGGAGCCCACCACGGGCCGATCGGCCCCTGCTTGGCCGTCAAGCAAGCCCCGCTTTCGAGGCTTCTCCAACCGCCTCCGAGATGCAATCTAATCCGGTCGCTTGATGTCGGTTTGATCCGAGGGTGTCGGTTAAGCACGAAGATTAGTACCACATTGCCTCGCGAAGGCGAAGAGACATAAGAAGACCCCTATATAAGCAAGCCCCCCAGCCCCTCGCTTCAATCATCTCGAGATCAACTCATCATCATATCGATCGGATCCAAATTCTAGTCGACGGCCTTAGCTCTAGTTCAAGAACTAGAAGTAGAAGATTAGACAAGATGTAGAACTAGAAGCCTTAGATTAGAGTTGAGAGTAGAGCTTCAAGTTGAGAGAATTAGAGCGCGGTTGAGGCGGAGTTGAAGGAAGGCCCGGAGCCGGGCCTCCATCTTCTTCTTCCTCGGAGTTGGTGCCATTGAGCACAACTCGAGATCTTGTGGATTGTTCGACTTCCATTCGAGTAAGTGATATTGTTTCTATTATTCTTAAGGTTCGTATTTCTTTGATAAGATTACTTTGATTCTTGGTTGCTCTTGAGTTAAAGTTGTTAGATTAATGTAAGCGTGGTGCTTAGATTGACTAGCTTATTACGAAGAATACCTTCTATAGGCCTGGGGTGAAGACACTTGTTAAGGCCGATCGTGGTGGTGACAAATATTGAGTCCTTTTGTCACGCCCCTTTTATAGAAATCGTAGGAGCCCCTATAAGTTGTTAGCGTAGATTCCCTTTACTAAGAGTTTCTTCATGACAACCCCTCTTAAGAACAATGTGCAAATGATTTACTTGAAGTGAGAACAAGACCTTCCTAATGGAACTCCTTACCTCTCTTTTTTAATCTAGTTATATAGCCACTGGATTTAGTTATACACCTCGACATACTCTCTCACCTTCTCCCTGTGGATTCGATATTTAAAGCCCTATTCGGGGTGAAGTGCTCACCGCATCCGTTAGCTTGCGGATTATCTATTATAATATTCTGTAGGTTAACAAATACCAAATGGGGTGGTGAGCTAGGTCACCCCGGGCGAGACGGAGTTCCTGCGCCGGGATGGTGAGCTAAGTCATCCTCGGGCGAGACGGAGATTTGGAGCTAACCCCGAGGCTTGGGTTGTTTGGTTGCGACGTGGCACGTTGTGGTTCGCCATACTTCAAAGGTCTTTGACCTTGTCCTTCCGAGCGCATCTTTGTGCTCCTCCGCCATGATGGCTTTCATGGGCGTTCGTAGGCCGATGCATGCGTCGTGGCCCTTGGGCCTGGTCCACCGCTTCGTCAACCGCCCTCCTTAGCGGGCTCATAGCGCACTAGGTTCTCCCGGCCTTAACAGGCGATATATTCCTATTTCGGGGAGAATGTCTCGGGGCCCAATATTTAGGACCCGACACCGACGAAAATTTAATCCCTGATAGCGATCAGTTTACGCAGGCTACGACCCCGCCGAAATTTTTTTACGACCCCTCTGGCTCATCGGCAGCTGGCCCATCTGTTACGTAAGCCTATGTCGCGTACGTGCGTTACTCAGTGTACGTGTACGTGGTAGAGCGATTTACACGGATTAATTAACAACAGGCCTGTACGTATTGGTCTATTGAGTCCATCTGCTGTCTATCCGCAACACACGTACGACGAACGCTACGCATCGCAAATCTGAAATCTCCTTCCGCCGTTCCGCGTGGCGCCGCCTCTAGCGCCGGCCGGACCGCCGCCGCTCGGGCTTTGATTTTAAGTTGTCCGGCTTCCCCTTGGCATCTAAACTAGACAAGACAAGCACAAGGTACTCCTCAATTACTCAATTATACAGTTTGCAATTAACAATCAACTATGAATTCTGAGTTCTTACTTTCTTAGGTTTTTCTTCAGTTATTCTTAACGATCAATCTGAAGTCTGAACCCAGATTCCAGCGAGTGAGAAAGATGGCAGGTATTTATTTAGTACTATTGTACTAACATGTAGTCATGTACGCATGCCAAGCTATTTGTTTTAGTTTTTTTATTATGTGACCAATTTAGTACTTCCCTTTTAAATTGTAGTTCACTTTAGCTTTTCTAGATACATTAATTTTGCATTGTACATAGTTATACACTATGTCTAGATACATAGTAAAACAAATTGATTTAGAAAAGCTAAAAAGTGAACTATAATTTGAAACAGAGGAAGTACTTTGACAGTCAAGCAACATACTCTGAAAGGATTTCTTAAAAGGAAATTACCCCATCCGGAGATGATCCACAAAACATATCCTGATGATTTCAACTCGACAAAACTTAAAGATCTTGCTTTCGAGCTTAATTTTTACATTGACAATATGCGAAGTGATGAAATATTTGCCGGCTTGAACACTATTTCTGAGCTTGCTAGGTTGATGGTGAGCACTAAATTATTTCTGAGCTTGCTATATTATGAATTGATATTATGCTTTGTCAAAAAAATATTATCCTTGGTCGCGGTTGCCAATTTTTTTTAAGTACTCTGAGTGTCGACCCGGCTGCCATTTTTTCTGGCTTCGCCCCAGCCAGCCGCACGCCATATAGTTAAAAACACTTCGCGTATATCATATATATATCCGCATATATATCCGTTGACCCAGTTTGATAGTACGACACAACATGCATGTTGTCGGCACAAAATCGAAACATGCATGTTGTCGGCACAAAATCGAAGTCTGGTAAGAGTACGAGTGCATATATATCCGTGGAAAAAGTCTACATCACCCCCTCAACTATGGGTGGTAGATTAGATAATCCCTCAAACTTTGAAACGGTCTATATCACCCCGAACTTTCAAAAACCGTCAAATTACCCCATAAGGCGGTTTTAAAAAATCATAGTAAATCATAGAAAAAATCGTAAAATGAAAAATCAAATTGTGTTAGACTCTAAATGAGTAGATCTACACAATGAACATATAATATGGTATGCTTTAGTACATTTTTACAGCTATGAGAAAAAACAGAAATTTAAAGCTGCAGCAAAAAAAATAAACTAAAGCATATCATATTATATGTTTATTGTGTAGATCTACTCATTCAAGTCTAACACAATTTGATTTTTCATTTTATGATTTTTCTGTGATTTACTATTACTAGGAAATATGCCCGTGCGTTGCAAATCGGAATTCTAATCATGTCTCGCAGTCGCACGTCCCTCTACGCCCTAGCTGCTAGTTGTATGCCATTGCTTGTCCTAGCGTTGTTGTATGCACATTCAACGACGATGAGCACAAACACTTGCACGCCAAGGGTCAAGAAATAATCCATGGTCTCCTCCCTCCAAAGAACATCCTTGAGGCCGGGGTAGCAAAACGCCCGCGTGCCAGACCGGGGACGACGTACATGCACTTTATTGTCCTGTACTGGTGTTTGTGTGGTTACGTAAAAGTTGTCTGGTTTAATTAGGTCATTTCTGTTAAATATCATGCCATTAAATATCTAGGCCTATAATGAACAGAGGTGCAATAAAGTATTAATCCCTCATGAGTATTGAATTAGAGATCGACTACACTAAAATAAGTTGCTTGTTATATCCACCTTGAGGATGATAAATAGTAAAAACAAACCAAAAGTCCACGCACACGAGTCGCAAAACACACATGCTTGCCCGTGCATCGTAATGTGGAATTTTTGTATATAATTTAGTTTTCTGAAGACAAACAACCGTATATCACACAGGCATGATGTCATGGTGATATCATCAAGCTAACAACGAATCAAGGAGCGAGGCATTAGCGCGTTCCTTCAGAGCACGGCTCACGGGTCATGTCGCTCCGGGCCTCGTGGCTCGGTCGGCGCTCGGCCAGTGCGGCATGGTGCGCGTGTGTGCGGGAGTATCGCAGAAGCACTTGTGCCCGTCTCGGCAAGGCTGAGATAGCCCCACGGGGCAGCTGACGGCGAGGCTGTGTGCGGCGGCGTACGGGATTTTTTGGAGGAAAGATCCAAATCAAGGCCAAGAAACACGGTTGAGGTGAACTATCTAGAAAAAGCAAGGACGCGGGAAGACTTCTGTAGTCCCGACCGGGCCGCCTCCCCACGCGGGCGGCTCCGGGGGGAAACCTAGCCGCCGCACCCGCCCTCCTCCCTCCTTCTCTCCGCCGCCGGAGCCGGCCGCCGGCAGGTGCGCGTGGCTGGCCGGGATGGCGGCGGGGGCGGGCGTCTCGTCGGTGGAGGGCGGCGCGGTGAGGTCGCGGGGCGGCGGCGCCGCCTTGCTAGGGCCGCGTGGGGGCAAAAGCAAGGCTGGGCGCGCGGCGTCGGCGATGGTGGCGGCCGTGGGTGAAGGCGGCGGCGCGGATTCTTCTTCTACCCCCGTCGCCCCCCCTCTTCTCCTTCTTCGCTTGATGCCGCCCTTTGGTGCCCGGCTCGGGCTGTGCCGGGCTTGGGCGGCCGGATCCGGTGCCACGGGCGGCCTGGATTCGGTGCCCCCGTCGGGGCACCGTGGTGGTGGTCGTGAATGGAGGTCGGCGGCGGGATCTCTCGGGCGATCGCGGAGACAATGGCGCGGACGACACGGCGGTGGTTGTGGAGTGCGGGGCTGTGGGCGGAGGAGGCGAGGTCGACCCCATGGTGGCGTGGGCGACCGCCCATATTCGGGCGGCGGAGAACCCGGTGTGGGGCTGATCCGGCGACCCGGTGAATTGGCGTCGCGAAGACGCCGACCATGGCGGCGGTGTTTTTCGGGGCGGCGGCGGTGTGGCGGTTTGGTTGGCGTGTCGTGGATTAACCCGGTGGCCGGTCATGGGTGGCTTCCACGGCGTTCGTCAAGGTGGAGGAGTCGTGGTGAGGGACGGCGAGGAGGGCAAAGTGGACGCCGGCTTTTGTTTTCAAGATCCGCTTTTCGGGCGATGGTGCACGCCGCCGGCCGTTGGCGTAACGCGACATGGTCCCGGGGATATGGCAATGGCCGCTCACTATCTACGACGGCGGTGACGCCCGAGGGCGCCACTTTCCTCGCTGGAGGCGCCGTCTGTTCAAGTGGATCTCTACGGTGAAAATCAACACCAGTTGGGTGGGCGGCGATGGCGTCTTTGGATGGCATTTTCTCGTTGGAGACGTCGCTAGTGGAAGATCCCTTGGATGTCGGCTGACGCCGACATCAAGGTGGCGGTTCATCACACATGCTTATGGGGCATTATGCTGTTGCCAGGTTACAGGATCCAGAGTCTCCAGTGGTGGATGGGTTTTAGTTGTTTTTCTTTGAGTGCTCTAGTGTTTTTCGGGTGACCTTTGTCTTACCCGCAACACCGTATCTCGCTGTATTTTTTGTTGGCCCGATGCATCCTCGGATGATCAAGCCGAAATATAATTTCCATTATCTAAAAAAAGAAACACGGTTGAGGTGGCTCGTGACTTCGTGGGGTGGGGGCAACGGTGGAAGCTCACCGTGTGCTCGGGGAGGGGGGGCAGCAATGGAGGTGCGCCGCGCCATGGCGACGGACTGAAAGCGGGCGGGCGAGAGACACGCGACGCGGCGTGGGACGATCTGCGCGCCGGCGCCATGCTGGCCACGGATGGAACACGCTTGCGACGCGAGTCGTGAACTACAGCGCGAACTTGTCACGGCGAGCGTGGTACCTCAGTGCGTAGGGCCCGCGACGCCGAAAGGAGCCACGTGAATCACACGCCGCGGCGTGGCGACGAAATTTTAGGACAGGTTGGTATTGTATAGGTATGGTGGAAGGAAAAGGAGGTGAAAAGCCCGTTGGAAAAGCCCGTGGGACGATCTGGCGCTACGGCGTATGCCGCCACGGATGGAACACGCTAGGCGACGGTCGTGAACTACAGCGGCGAACTTGTCACGGCGTAGCGTAGTACCCCCAGAGTACCAGAGGCCCGCGACGCCGAGCGGAGCCACGTGAATCACACGCGCGTAGCGGACAGAAATTTGAGGACAGTTGGTATTGTATAGGTATGGTGGAAGGAAAAGGAGGTGAAAAGCCCGGTGAAAAAGCCCGGTGAAAAGGAGCTGGGACTGAAATTTTCTCTTTTATTAGTAGGTATAGATTTTTCAAAACGGCTTTAGGGGTAATTTGACCGGTTTTTAAAAGTTCAGGGGTGATATAGACCGTTTCAAAATTTAGGGGTTATGTAGTCTACCACCCATAGTTGAGGGGGTGATGTAGACTTTTTTCCTATATCCGTCAACCCTGTTTGGATGGTACGACACAACATGCATGTTTTCGACACAAAATCGAAGAGGCCACATGCACGCATGCATCTTTGTCGGCGGCCGAGAGAGTTCCAAATTTACAAGATCAGTACGTGATTAAATTCAAGGATAAGGGCATGATGTCAACAATAGAAAAAAAGTGATTGTTTTCATGTGAAAAAATGTAAAAAAAAAAAAACAAATGATTGTTAATAAAGTTGATCTCAAGATAGACATGAGGGTTCCCAATACAAAGTGCTTTGTTAGCTTCTTGTCTTTTTTAGAAACAAAGATCAGAACCGAATCAACAAATGATAATTCAAAGTTGTGCCTTTCAACCAATGAGTGTAATGATGTTTAAGGGCATGTCAAAGTGTAAAACCCATAGAAAATCTGCTCCAAACATAGTCTAAAATAGTATATAGATTAATGATATCATTATCTTTGAAAAATAAATTCTAGATTTCAAATTTTATCAAAAATATCAAATATAAATAAATATGAATCATTTATGTCATTGTTAATCATAACTATTGATTGTTTTGTCCTGTTGTAACGCTTACGCCATTTTTCCTAGTGAAGGAAAAAGTCTAAATCACAACCCCACTCATGTGAGGTGGACTACATAACCCCCAATAAACGATCTAAATCACCCCCCTGAACTTTTCAAAACCGGTTAAATTACCCCGTAAAGCGGTTTTGAAAAATCATAGAAAAATCATAAAATGGAAAATAAAGTTGTGTTAGATTCCAAATGAGTAGATATGTACTTATAGATATACACATGTACCAAAAAACAGTTGGGTATTCCCAACAATCTGGGGAATGCCCCCTATATCCGCCCATGCTCGCGCACCATCCCTGCACTCATGGTGGACTTAGGGGGTGTTTAGTTGGTGAAAATTTTTGAGTTCAGCTACTGTAGCACTTTTCGTTTGTATTTGGTAATTATTATCTCACCAGGGACTAATTAGGCTCAAAAGATACGTATCACACTTTTCACCCAAACCTGCAATTATTAGTTATTTTATTTACTTGCATTTAATGTTTCATTCATGTGTTAAAAGATTCGATGTGATAGAGAACTGTAGCACTTTTTAGGTTTTGTCGTGGTCTAATACCACGGTCACAGTAATCGTCTGGCTAGTGTGTGCTTCGATGGCCTAACTCAAAAAACAAGATAACACAAGGCGTATCTTGGGTTCAGCGATCCGATTGGAATCACTAGTTTGAGCTCAAATGCTCGTAGAAAGGGTGGCTACAAGCGAGGCGGAGGGGGGGGAAGCTCCCAAGTCTCGTGATTGAGGCAAGTACCAATAGCGTGAGTGTGTTGTGGTGGAAAGCGATGAGAGGCGATTAAGTGCGATGCCCTCCCCTGGTGGCCAAGAGGCTCCTTTTACAGTGACCAGGAGCGTACACGGGCGGCCACCTAGTGAAGGGAGGGAAGGAGAAAATAGAAGGGAGAGAGGAGGGGACGTGCACGTGCAACAGCTAGCGAGCTCGTCACGTCTTGTCTTAGCTGCCTCCTCCTGGTAGGCCTGCACAGTTAGGAGCGAGAATCCCGTTGCTGGCGAGTTGTTGCTCCTGCGATGGCAGCAGCCGGCGTGCCTTGATGGCATTGCAATTCAGTGCTTGGAGTAAGGTAGAATCCCATCGGTAGTCAGACGGGAGTGCGTTCTACCGCCTGTGCCATCTGCCCTCGCTGAACGGGGCGACAGCAGGCAGCTCTATCAAAAGGACAGCAGAAACGTGCGGGCAGCGGCCGAGCCACGCTTTGATGTGGGCATCATTGCCTTTTGTCGTCTAGCGGTTGGCGGGATGCGAGCTCGGCATCCCAATGAGCGGATCGAACCCGTAGTCTGCAAACGGCGTGCTGCGGCTACAAGCGGCGTAGTACAACTATGGTGCTCAAGTGTTTCTAGCTTGGATACTGTAGATTGGACTTTCCCAATCTCCGGCTGGGATCGAGGCGTAGTCGCGGTGACGATTCTGACACAGTGTTGGTAGTCGGGCTTCCGTTGCTCCGAGCTAGAGCTCGTACAAGTCGGAGAGGGTTGTTTAGCCGCACAGGGTCGTGGAGTTTGATGTCGTGGGCCCGAAGCTCGCTCTAGAGCTCTGACGACGTCCTTAGGTGGGTCCGTGTGCTCGAGCGAGCTCGGGCGGCGTCAAGAGTCCGGGACTGAGTTTCCCTTCACGGGCAACCTCGAGCTCGTTCGAAGCGGAGATGTTCCACGAGCTCTGAGCTCGCTCGAGGCGGAGTTTGGGCATCCGCCTTGGAGCTCTTCGAGGCGGAGTCTGTAACGCCCCGGCTAGAATTCACAACCGAGGGCTACCCCAAAACGTTCAAAATTCACTTAAGTCTAAGAAATTATTGAAAATTCCGGCAGCATCTCCCCTAAAAATCGGGCATCTAAGACAGTCAAACAATAGTCCACAAATGATATATATATTGAATGTAACCTCATAAGCATCACAGCCCATTCCAAATAAAATAAAGAAACGACCATCCCCAACAATCCAACAGTTTAATGACCTTTTATTATTAATGAACGAAGTTTAGACTATTAAGTGTCCGTGCTTGTGAAGTTACTACTCCCAATTATTCCCATGGATGCATCGCTCATTTAGTACCTAAAAACCAAATAAAACACAAGAGTGAGTAAAAACACTCAGCAAGTACAATTAGAACGAGAAGAACAATTATCTCATAAAAATCCGAACAAATAACTGGAATCATCAAATAAAGAGTAGTTTCCGCCTTAAACGGACAAAGACTTGAATACTCCTTTGCATTTACCGGTAAAGCCGAGCAAGTGGGGCCACGACTTACTCATAGGAACCTGAATATAAGAACCAAATTGCACCTCCGGATAAACCGCACTGAATAGAATGTAAACGGAAACTTGAAACTTGAATATGAAATCCGGACTTGAATATGAACCATGAAAATTAAAGCACAGGAAACTTGTACAGGATGAAAACTCAAACAGAGCCGTAAAGCCCAAACAAGGATTCGTCATGCACTTGCCTTAACGATGCAACGAAGTACTCTGGAAAACAGCTTAGGGCCTGCCTATTGGCTCGTCAGCACCTGAACAATCATAGTTCACGCATACTCAAAAAATAGCCCAAAACTTCTAATCCAAAATAAATGCAGCTGCACTTAACGTGTGCTAGTTATTATATATTTGTTTTCTTATCTTTTAGCATCGGCATCCAGAAAGTTTATATATTTCTTTTCTTTTTCACAGCCTTGGCACTACAACAGCAGACTGTCGATCTGCACGAACACTGCCAAGGCATCCTGCCCCTATGAGTTCTATGTGAATTTAACTACTAGTTTAAATATAAATTATTTCACTCACGAACAGACTCATTAGATATCTATTGAACCCAACGTCTAGCTATTCCCTGGAAAAGATGTATGCGTATATATACTACGTATTTTGAATACTATAGATTAGAATAGCCATCAGGAAAGATGTATACATGTATATATATACTGCAGATTGAAATAGCATTAGGCATGTATTGAACCGAACCAATCTAGCCATTAGGAAAGATGTACACGTGTATATATATACTGCACATTGGAGTAGCGATTAGAAAAGTTGATTAGAGAAGATGAATTCATATATATACCACAGATTGGAATAGCAGCAAACAGATCACAAATTCCCTAGATCGATCGTCCCCTGCTCCTTCCCTTGTGCGTGACCCCAGCACGACCACCACCATGCGTGAGATGAGATCCCTACAGCAGCACCATCGTTCAAGGAACTTCACACCCATGGATCAAGGTAAAGATGGATGTGCCCCAACAGCAGTAGAACATGGGAGATGACGAGCACGTTACCAAATTGCAGTAGAAATTCGCCTCAGGTTTGGAACGTCAGCGATTTAGAGAATGGATCGGAGTTGTGGCGGCCAGCTGAGGCGGCATCAGGATTAGGTGGTGGCGCTGGTATGGATTTGGAAGAACAAGCAGTGGCTCAGCGGCGATAGGAATAGGTCAGGGAGTGACGAGGAGTAGCGGCAGCAATGAAAACGGATCAAGACATCCGACCACCAGGAGTCGATCTCCTATATTTTTTTTTCTTCTTCTAAATTTAGAAATATAGGAATCCAAGCTACATCCAACGGCCCAACTTTAACAGCCCGGACATCCAAACGAAACAAGTGAGTAGTCAATTGGCTTTGTCTGGACGGACTCTACGTAGCCACGGTCTCTGATCTTCCATACGATTTTTAGTTATTTATGTTGTAAAACACACGGACTTCGTCCTAGAAGGAAAAGAGAAGGAGGAATCCTAATCCTAGTGCATTTGTATGTGGGCTCTTACGAAAACTCTTAGGCCTTAGGCGAGGACTATATATACGTGGGAGTTCTATGTTGTAATTACCAATATTTCGGATGAATAAAGAATAGTCTCCCTATCTTGTGTCTACTTGTTCTACTTCTTTCATCTACTACGTGATCATGAGAGACGGAGAGAGGAAGGTCCTAACCACCGACGACGCGTTTTACAACACGTTATCAACACGACAAGCTCTTCGTCGACATCGCCGTTGAAGCCGCCGCCGATCTTCGGCACCGACGCTCGTGCCGGCGTCCCGCGCAACTTCGCCGATGGCGTCGACATCCCCGGCGTTGTTAGCGGAACGGATCTGCTACCTCTACCCGCTACTAATGCGACCGCATCGACTCATCGTCACGCCCGGCAGGTCCCCACGGCCTAGCCGAACTGTCTATCACGGCGGCCTTCGCTTCTTCTCGAATTCAAGAACCAAAGGTACGAGAGAATCGCATCTCGCGGTTGCTTGTGCTCCACATCGAGCTATTTTGATTTGTTCATATAAAGTTGTATACGTACACACGGTATGTATAGCCACAAGCTATATGATTTACAGATTGTTTTTAGGGTTATTAGTAATAGAATACTTGATGGCTTGAACGCCGACCTGCAGCAACATACATGTGCATGTACACGGTCTTGTACTCTAGCATGATGCATATAGGGCTAATATCGGACATGCACGTTGTCGTGTGGTGCACCGCCATCACTACGGCTCGTTAGCGAGATCGCCGGAAGCTCGATTCTACTCTAAGATCTTTGTCGATCCGGATGTCGTAACGACACTGAATCTGAAATCGAGTAGTACAAGGATATTAGTCGCCGCAAACTGCCTGCAGCACCAAAGCTCCTAGAAGAGCACAGCACGACGGCACGACGCGGTCCCCATGCCGTTTATCCAACCACGGCCTGTATGCCGCTGTCTCATGTATGCCCTGCCACGTACGGCTCAAACTCTACCGTGTCAAAAAGCTTACTCCCCGTTAGTACGCCGACTCCCCTATGCTCCTGTGCATGCAGCACACCACAGTCGCCGGTGCTGTGTACTCTTGCATTTCCGCCCGCACATGGATCGGCTTGACACTTTCGGCACTTCAGCGGCCATGGTACCACCGCTCAAGCGTTTGTCTTGAAAAAAAAAAAAAGCGGCTAGGTTTTGGAATCCTTGCCGTGTACGGAGGCTTAGCGGTTTAGGGGCGAGAGGGAAATTGTTTAAAGAAAAAAAAAAAAGCTGGAGCGACCACAAGTAAGGAATTGGGTCGTCTTTGCGAGATCATGGAAGGAATACAAAATCTTGATTTCTCGCGAAAATTATGTAAATATTTGATATTCTTGTAGAATAGTGCTCTCTGGAAAATATGAATTCAAGTATTTGTGTGAATATCAACCCTAAAACCTCTGTTTTTTGAGATTTTCTTATACCCGCATGTATAAGACCACTTTAATTATTTGTTGTTTTGCCTAGCTTTTTTTTTTCCGAATTAAAAGTAGATTAATTCTGAAAAGTATCTACACTTTGAATTTAGTTCTGAAAAAATGCTAGAATATCATTATGAATTATATACCATGTAAAATTTTGAATGATTCTACAAACATGGTAGAAGATATATGGGCTCTCTAAATCTTGCAGACCTTAGACTTATCATATTTGAGAGGCTCATATTTATTTTTCCTAGCATAGAATTTTTTTGGATGAATGATTGCTTGGTATGAATTCTGAAAATTTACATATACCGTAATCCTAAAAAATGCTAGGACGCTTCTAAGAATATTTTGAGTAACCATCCACTATATTTTTGCACCTTGTTACTTATTTACATGTAGTAAACTTATATGCACATGGTCCAAGTTATGTTAATATGCATGCCTTAAAAGAAGAAGCAATATCCTAAAATTACTCGAAAGTAAAAGTATTTGTTACGGTCATTATTAAATCCATGTAGGATATTTTGCTACCATTGAAGTGTAGTAAACTTCGGTATATATTTTTGAATTACTCTCTAGAATGAGTATATGGCCGATAGAAGTAACAAATGCATTGGGGACTCAATGCATGAGTAAAATCCCAAATTATGATTATAGAATATCATATTGCATTGAAAGTCAAATTTTGAAGCTTGTATGCTTAACGCTGTTCTATAAACAATAGCTCGGAGCTTTGTAAATGTCTAGAAAACAAGATGGTAAATAAGATTATATCAATCTATATTCTTGAAGAAGTATCTCTTGTGTATAGAATATCAAAGGGCAATGTAATACTTGAAGTATTTAATTTACCATAAGAAGCTACTCATGCAAATTGAGTTAGAATTTTTAGACAGACTTTATGAACGAGGATATTATCGATTGCACTAATTTTGAATATATGGCTTGCATATATGTTACACCCCTTGAAGACTTATGACAAGATATCATAACTCTTGAATATATAGCATGAAGCTATCGTTTGTCAAATATAGAAATTAAGACATGCGAGAATGTATATTATTTAGAACATATAAAGTTTCTCTTGAAGAAGAACTTAAATCATGTGCTTATAGGTTTGTTATCTTTTAAATTCATATCCTAAGTATTGATAGTAGTGGCGGTGCATTAAGTTTTAATTTCTGTTAAATTAAGTGGCTAATGGTTAATTTGTTAGCTTGAAGACTAATACAGAACATTTTTAGTTGCAATTCGTTTTACTTGAAGTAAAATGTGCGAACATCTCATGGAATAAATTAGTTTTATATGTTTCACATATAAACAATTGCCAATTGCCTATCAAAATATTTTTTTACATTAATTTATCCACAAAGAAGCCTAAATTAACCATGAAGGTTATAGTTGATCTTTGTGCATCACTACCATGTAGGTAGATGGAAAACTGAATTTTCTAAAAAGCACATTAACAATTGGACTAAACCGGCATATTAATTGATCTTGGAAGGATCGATTTAGCCAAATCCTAAGTATTTAATATTTTAGTCCATGAACTAAAAGTTGTATCCTACCCTAAGTCTATTGTTGTACACTGAATAGTACATTAGATATATGAATTTCATGCCATAATCAATGAATACTAGAAGTATGATTGGATTCTATGAAGCATTAAAAGTGACTATTCATAGATAATGCACGCTAAGCAAATCGCTACTTGAAGTAATTATGGCATGAAAATGGGAGGAATTTTGGGTAAAGGCATAAGAAGATGTGGATAATATATAGGCATAGATGTCCTAAGTCGATCTTTAAGTGCATGTATCGAGACTTGAAGTTTCGCCCGCGTCCCTTCCGGCCGAGTTAACTTTCTCTACTGCACTAATTGCATGTAAGCTCGTAGCTCGCATTTTGTTGTTATCTATTATGTTAGACTGAATACTAACATTCCACATTACGCACGCATGTGTATCTCATTGAGCTGCAACTATCTTCACTCTTGCATGAATATTAGCATAGCAAATATAGTTGTAGCTAGTAGCTATATTAATTTTTACGCTTCCCTCATAATCAAAATGGCTAGCTAGCATGCTATGTCTATATGGTTCTCGTTGAACTAATGAATGATTTGTTTTCAATGCATCGTATGCATAAGCAATAGATTGGTCTAGGGCCGAGCGACCCTAAGATCGGGGGAGTGAGTTTATGAAATTTTGCTCAATGGAGACTAACCCATTTGATGGGATGAATAGTTGTGGAACTAAGATATTGGATAACACAATTATGATGATTTGGGATTTATTATGAAGAAAGGCATCAAGGGATTTTTGCATTAATGGCAATTAGAAAATTCTAGAAGAAAATTCCATATGAATTTGAATATTGCGTATTTTATACATTTGAAGTGTATGATCCATTTTTTTTTATGAGTAATAGGATTATTTTTTAGGCTAATTAATAAGGAAGCTAGAGAATGAAATAGTTTTCTAAACTATGATTTGTGCATATTAGGGGGAGAACATCCCTGATTTTATAGGAATGCTTGAACATTCTTAAATGCACTTTATGTATTCTAGCTCATTTGCATAATGAATTATAACCCCCATTTTGAAATATGTGTGTGAATATTTCTCATAAAATTTAATCATAGCATACATAAATGGGCCTCCACTTGTAGTTGGAGATATATGAATTTAAATGAAGCCCATGATAGGGGATATATTTTGAAGTATGCTATTAATGATCTAATATTGGCATTAGGGGGAGAGAGAGCCTATATTTTGAATGCCAAATATTATTTCCATAGAAGGAAAATGATCTTAAGAGAAAATATTCCTTGGAGCTTGAAGCAGGAATAGTATCACACACTAAGTCATACAATAGTTTGACTAATGATCTTGTGAAGCCCGAAGCGAGCATATGCCGGATATTTTTAAAATGAGAGGAGTAACTTGAAGTTATGAACCAGAAGTTGTGTTTACTAGTAGTAAACTAAATGTTATATACTATCAATCTAAAATCTACGGGGGCCTTTGTGGGTTCTAGTTTAGCGTATACATGTTAAATAGAAAAGAAATAGAACTCCTCCATTCTCATGAAGAGAACGCCTCACGAAGAAGGTTAAGCACCTCATGAAGAGGATCATCATAAAGATGACATCCAACACAATTAGCGCGCACCTCACTAGTGTTGGGTATGCAGAACAATATATCATCTCTTGTTTGGGAAATGACAGAGATAGAATATTCTCACATTGTGAGAGTATTGGGAGAAAGAAAATAATTGTCGACAAACTACCTCTTTTAGTTGCAAATGTTTCTCTTATGAGAACCCGGATCCGGAAAATAAAGTCCATGGCAAAATCGCTTGTAGCGATTATATCGGGTCAATGAAGAAAAATCAATTGAGGTTGAATCTCCTATTAAGAAGAAATGAATGTTCTCGCTATATCTCCGGCAAATGAAACAAATAAAAAATCAAATATGCAGTTAATAAGTGGATTATGAAAATCCATATAATTCCTGAAGAATATAAATCACAACTTGTAGAAATCTCATAATCGAGTATTAAAGTCTAAGGTATATATATCCCGAATGAATATTCAAGTCTCAAGAAGAGCATGTCCTAGAAGGATTACAATCATTGATTGATTTTGTAGTGAATAAATTAATATATTGTGTATATCACTCATCTCTCATGTAGTAGAGAATGTATCTCACGAAGAGAATTATTAATTTTCTAAGAATGTATGTACATCCTTGAAGGAATTAATCCATGAAGGATTTACCAGGTCAATTCTTGAATAAACACCATTCATCCCTCAAGTGAATATAGACCCGAGAGAAAGAAAATGAGGAATCGTAAATACCGTGAAGGTGTCAACGAAACACTTAGAAAGTGTATGAAAAAGCTAGCATGAAATTATTGATATCCTCTATATACCATAGAAGGTATAAGAATAATGGTGGTTTTGGCAATTGAATTATCCCCTAAATGCCAAATACAAGGCTGGATTTGTATAATCAAAGTCTTGAAGATTTGTAGAATATAATTTGAAAATCCACTAAGGATAAATTATAAGTATCTAAACTCTAGTATAAGTTTGATACACTATCTAGAAGATATTGAATATTAATTTATTTACCCCCATAATCCTCTAAAAGGATTTATTTCTCTGAAGGATAATATTTATTTGTCTTGCACAACTAATTGGTGGTCATTATGCATGAAGCATATTGCTCCCATATAATTCATGGAAGAATTATGAGCCAACTTTTATTTACACACGTTTATGAAAAAGTGTGGTTTGAACAATGAAGTTCAAAGTTTGGCTTTATGAGGGGGAGCATATTTTATTGAATCTGCCTTTAAGGTAAACCACTAGAATTACAAAGCATATTTGCTAAAACACACTGAAGTTTATGCATAGATTATGAAGATCAATATGTATTCATGAAGAATATAGTATATCCCGAAGAATATATGACCAAGAAGGTTTAATGTTGTACTCTTTTTTTCCCTATGTGAGTTTTTACTCGAAAGGTTTCTCACACAAGGTTTTTAATGAGACAACATGTGCAATGCAATTAACGAATGCGATGTACTCTTTTCTCCAAGAACCGTTTTTTCCCACTGGGTTTTCGGATGGAGTTTTTGATGAGGCATATGCATATCGTGGTAATCGCCCAAGGGGGAGTGTTGTAAAACACACGGACTCTGTCCTAGAAGGAAAGGAGAAGGAGGAATCCTAATCCTAGTGCATTTGTATGTGGGCTCTTTCCACCGGAAACTCTTAGGCCTTGGCGGGACTATATATACGTGGGAGTTCTATGTTGTAATTACCAATATTTCGGATGAATAAAGAATAGTCTCCCTATCTTGTGTCTACTTTGTTCTACTTCTTTCATCTACTACGTGATCATGAGAGAGGAGAGAGGAAGGTCCTAACCGTGACGACGCGTTTTACAACAATTTATTTATTTAAAATCAGGGTATTACATTCCGCGCCCGGGACAGGCCTCGTGCTCGGCTCAGCTCGTGCTTGTGCTTGCTTAGCTCGCTGGTGGGCCTAAGTCCTCGATTATCGCTTAAGAATTGGGGACCCTGATTTTGGCCCCCAACAGGTTCTGCATGGGAACTAAACAAGGCCTCACCATCGCGGTGAACTCGCTGTCCCCCCTCAACATGGCCCAACACGTTCGGGTCACCCATGTCGCCTGTCGCCCTGTGTTAGGATCTAGTAAGATTATAATATGTTTTCCTTGATGCCCCTCAATATGTATACATGTCGACTTTGATTATCTCCATATATAGGGGTGTTTGGTTCAAAAAAGTTCCATAGACTTTTTTTAAAAAAAATCTCTCTATGAGGTACTTTTAGGGACTTATAGAGAAAAGATACCTCCCTGTTTGGTTTCTAAGATTATGTTTACTTCCCTTCAAAATTTAAAAACTTTATAAGATTTCTTGTCACATCAAATCTATAGACGCACTGTAATTTAAGAGACGAATCTTTTGAGCCTAGTTAGCTTATGATTATACAATAATTATCAAATACAAACAAAATGTGTTACTGAGCTTTACAGGTTCACTTTACAACATCTAAATAGAGTTTAAGAATTTTTTTAGTCCTAGATACTTAAAAGTCCCTAAACCAAACAACCTCATAATTCCTTCCTCCGTCGTTGCGTGAGGGCTAACTTTAGAATGATGTCTAAACTATGTTCCACATGGCACCTCAGGCCGTGAAGAAATGCAATCTTCTAATCTCCATTATCTCTATCCAGCAGGACAAGAAATATTGCTACTCTCAGCTCACTTTCTAAGTTTGTTCCAGTAGAGTAGGATAGTGATATTGATGAGTAGAAAAGAAGACCCTGACCTTGCCGTCCTTTCATCATCCGTTTAATCAAAGGGCACATATCAAAATATGAGCCAAAATTTGGGTACCCAAGATTTGGTTTTGCTGAAGCACATGTTTACTGTGTTGAATAAAACACCTAATCAAACCATTCTCACCCAAATTGTTAAAGTGCTTGATTCAGTTAAATGTACAGGTAGACATATTACACTACCTGCAGAGCCTGCTAAGTAAATCATTTTTTGAAGTCAATTCCTTTTGGAGTCATTTTAAGTTTAATATTCCTTTTCTCAATAATATATTCTCTAGAGGTGATCTGGATCTCTAGTGGACGGCTGAGTAAAGCAAGGTACTTTTTGTTGAATTCAATAATTCTGTCATGGAAATACTATTGCTAAAACAAAACAAAAAAACCACTTTACATAGCGATCCAGCTTGCTCAGGGTACAATGACATCTATGGTTCTGTCAGCCCATTGTAAAAGTTAACCGAAGCGCTTGCTATCACTTTTTGTATACAACATTTCTATTTTGCCAACCCAATATATATACAGAGAACTACATATATATTGACCTTGATTCAGCAAACAGACCTTCATTTCAGTCCTTGTAGCCAGTACACTAATTAAACTAATCAATGTACGTGTTTCCCTCTGCAATCAGGCTTCTAGTTCAGCCAAAAATGCGTCAACCAGACTTAAGGTGTGGATAAGGAAAAGGTTGGTATCCACGTCTATAATGTCCAATCAAAAAACACTGGAGAAACTATGTTAAATGGGTGCAAAGGACTGTCACTTGTGGAAGAATATATATAAAATATGGATAAGCCACTTGTTCACGCCAAACTGGCTATACTGCCCAAGTCAATGCAGCAATGCAATGTACTGCTCTCAATGGCAGTATAGAATTTTTATGTCACAACGCTGAACGATTCCCACAATATATGTACACCATAGTCAATACTTTCAGCAGGTTAGATAACATACCAGTGTATGCTGCCTAATAGTACCATATAAGTAGGTCTCAACTTGTTAATTGAAGTCATTTAATTGTTCTAATGCCATCAAAAACTGTAGAGATTTAATCCCCTAATCACATAAGTAAATATATAGGGTACACAAATAGAGCACTGGGAAGCAATACACGTGTGGTGCTAATTCAAACCACAGAGGCAGAAGCATGTACTGGGTAGATTAAACCATGAACCAAACAAGGAACATGGGTGCAGGAGAACAAAAGAAAGGACACGGGATGCCAATCGGACAGAAAATCAAGCGTAACAAATACCCCTATCTCTGTCCTAAGGCAGATATACAGTATAAACGCACTATCTTAGGTATAAAACCAATCCAACCCCGACCTGTTGCCATCCTTACCCTAGCTCCCCGCGTAGACAGGTGGCGGGGCCGAGGTCACCGGTGTTGGTGAAGAGTTGAGTTGTTCCCCCCTTTTCTGCATGCATTCAATTGCGTTACAGTGAAACACAAGACGACACTTTTAGTAAATAGAGCATACAAACGTGCAGATTGTGCGTTACTAAGAATAATCATAGCACCAGGAAGTAGCGAAGTGTTTAACATGCAGGACTAACCGACCCAGAACCTGATCAGTGTCCGGTGTGCACAGGAGAAGCCAGTCTGATAAAGCAGCGTGCCAATACTTCTGGCAACACGATGTCTAGCTAGCCGGGCTAATTCTAATAAACGCTACAGCCAACATATGGAGGCTGCTCGATGCAGTCTAATAATTCAAAGGAGTTTCTCCAGCATAAATCTTTACATCTTCCACAGTCAGAAAGCAGCGCAAGTCAGTCTTCAGCGCTGGGCATCCAATGAGCAAAAGCATGGCGAAGCACACTGCAGCAGCAAAAAAAACAGCCAGGAGATCCTCACTGGATAAAGCCTCCAATTTGTTTCACAAAAAAATGTTACCACAATCACCAAAGGGGATAAACTAACATAGCTGAATCAATCTAAAAAAAGACGGGGGGCGGGGGAGCGGGTGTGTTGGGGGACATACCACAATTCCATGAATTCCAACTGAACTGAGACGTACAGCAGTAGCCTAAACTGGAGCTATTCTGCCATCTAAAATGGGTAAGATCACCATATCTGTCCACCAAGATGTGCTGAAAAAAGCCTAGGTACCCTCACTAATACTCAGTGCTACCAACCAATGAAAGATATTCATGTAAAATCCTGAAGTCTATTCAGCCAACTGGCAACCACGCAGCAGGCACTGAAGGTACCAATGAAGCAATGTGCAAGCTATAAAATGAATAAAGCTCCCAACTTCTTTGACAATAACATCACCACAACCACCAGAGGCCCTAACATAGCTGAATCGACCTTCCAAAAAACACAGGTACAATATACCACAATTCCTTGAACTCCATAAACTGGATTCAAACATCTAGAAATAGCCAAAACTGGAGATATCCTGCCATGTAAAATGGTTCATCCACTAAAACGTTACCATCATGACAGAAGGCCATAAATACAGTCCAAGCAACCTCCAAACACTCACAGCAAACACATACCACAACTGTATGAACTAAACTCAAAGAATGAAAACCTGAAGGCAAAAAATTATGTTAGCACTACTGTATTATATGTAGCATATATATATATCAATTACAGACGGACAAATATTCTTGTCCGCAGATCGATTCAGTGCCGGAATTCAACCTATAGGTAGCATATATATCACACAGTTATATGATATGCTACTATCACCTAAGTGTATGATTGCCGTGAGTACACTATCAGTGTGTGGATTTCAGTCGATACCAGCCAACCGTGCTTTTGTAAGGCAGTTTGCAGAGATGACGCCAGCAGCGGAGCAACGGCATAATGAACAAGCATCACGTCCGCACGTCCGATAGCGTACCACAAGCGCGCAAATACATGTACCTCAGTGTTTCTAAAACACCGGGTTATCTGTTCAGCTTGTTCGCTGTGGGTCGGGGCCCGTGGCCTTGTACACGCCTGAGAGTAAAGCAGGAAGAGGACCCTGTACAAGAAACAAAAAACAGATCACGTATTATTAGAAACATGACTAACATTGACCAAGTATAGAGCAAGAAAAGGACGTTGCAAGAAAAGCACAGGAAATTGCTTACCCATTGACGTCACGGTTTGCTTGATCATGCCAAGTCAGCGGAAACTTCAGACCTTTCAGGATGGATTCATACTCTGTCCTGTTCTTGTTAAAGACCACACTTGCCAATTGCTCATACATTCTAATGAAGACCTCACGTCTGTTTTCAAGTGGCACTAAGGCCATGTTGTTTACTATGGCATACCAGGAGCCATTGCCGCTTGTGGCCATCAGATTAAAAAGCTCATTAACTTCTGGTAAGGAGGAGGCAGTCTCTCCATTCTGTGTGAATATCCATTCATTCAGCTTGATGCCTGCCTTGGCAATGGTGTTGTCAACCAGCGTGACATCCCCTCCAATAGATTTGACAAGACTTTGTGCAGCTGGCGCGGACAGGAGCACCGAGCAAGTGCATGTGTCCACGAGAAGGCTATCGTCAGTTATGTCACTGAGACAATAACCGGCATTGAAGAGGCCTTCCAGCAAGAGGAGCACAGCGCGGGCAATCTCCTGAGCTGGCATAGCAAGAAGAGCCGACTCCTCCAGGCTTGTGGTGCCATCCACCTGTTTCTGCGGTATGGCACCTGGCACGGTGAATCTGTCCAACACTGGAATCCCCTTACAGTACTCCTTGACAGGGACAAGAACCCGCTGCTTGTCAGCACTGAGAGAGAGCACGGCGTCAAGCCCCTTGAGCTGTGGGCGGGCATACGGCCATGGAATCGCCATCTTTGCCACCTTGTTGAGGAACTCTTTGAGGACGGCCTTTTTGTACCTAGCAGTACGCCCCAATCGAAGCAGTACATAAAGACAATACACGAACAAAGGGGATTTCAATCGAAGCAGTAGACAAAGAAATTGGATTTCAATCGAAACTAAAAGGACCGTGAACAAGAGAGAGAGAAAGTAATGTGACTAACCTGCATGATCGAAAGAAGAACCTGTTAGCAAGGACCAGGAAGGTAATGGAGAACGAAGGAAGATAACGATGAAGACGGATTTCGGCGGCGGCATCCGACGCCCATCCTCCGGAGCCGACGGCGAAGCCTCCGAGGGCGACGCCGATGCCGAGGCGACCAGCCACCGCCAGGTGGATTCGCCCCCGGCCGCCGCCTCCCCGGCCGCCGCATCGCCGGCCGCCGCCTCCGGGCGCCGCCCGCCGCGCACCCCGCCGCCCACTAACCTTTGAACTCGTTCGTAGATTCAGATCTGGTCTACCGGACCGTTGGGCTTATTCTCTTATTGATTGATGAAAAAAAAGGAAGCGCGTGACAGTGCGGTTAGACGTCTGGGCCGGGCCGGTTTAACATTGGGCCACGTCTCACTACTGCTTCCCTGAAGAAAAGCCCACTAGGCCACTACGGCTTTGATATCTTCCACCCTACGATTTCGGCACCAAAAGAGGGCCGACGAGCGTGGCCATGTCGCCTGCTCCTCCCAGCCGTCGGATCCGGTGCACGAAGGGCCAAGATCTAGCAAATTATGGACCTTTTGCACGAAGGCCCTTCTATTTAGTGAAAATCAACCCAAAGTCCAATGCGTGGGGGCGAGGCCCCCGGGCTCGGCCCGGCGAGTGCTAGCGTTTCCTTTCCCTCTCCGTCTCCCTCTCCTCTCACCGTGGCACGGGCGGCGCGTGGGCACCCCTCCCAGCCATGGAGTGAGCGCGCCCCAGGCGAGGCGGTGGGTTTCGCCCTGGGGGCAGAGGTCCTTCTTATATAGGCCTTGGCGATGAACGATGACCATTGGATCCAACCGACCTTCATTAACAGTGTAGATACAACCTCAAGGTCGGTTACAAACCGACATAAAAATGTGAGGCTGATTGGCCGAACCCACCGGCCGGCCTAGATGAGCCCTCGGCCACCGGGGGTAAGGTCCCCGGCCTCTCGTTCCTTCTGGTGTCTTCCGGTATCTTCTATAGTGTTTTAGTCCATATTTTGGGTCGAGTTACTTCACGGTTAAGTCTTGTCATCGTATGGGATTTAAACTCTGGAACTTTCTCCATTCTTCTCTCGCATTTATTTGTTAAGTCCCTGAAAATATATAAATCACCAAAACTCCCGGAACTTATCGGATAAACCTCTAAACTAAGTATTTATTCATTTTATGCTCTTATTTCATATCTTGTTGACATATAAAAGTATAGGATAACAAGTATCAGCAGAGGGCTTGCCCGTCGTGTGCTGGTCGTCGTTACGCTGCTTTGCTTCTAGCGGCCTTTGAAGATCTCTAGTTTGGTTTTGGATAATTAGTGACACCTAAGGACTAATGTCGGTGTTCCGAGAACCGGGAGGCCTCGGGGGACCGGCAATAAAGAATTTTTATGCCGTGCCTCCTCCCTCGATGGCGGAGCGCAAGATGGACACGGACACGGCGATTTATCCCGGTTCAAAGCCAACGGGGCCCTACGCCCAACGGGGGTGAGGCTCTGCTCGTGTTATCTCGCGCTCAAAGGTGAGCCTGCAGCGGGGGTTACAGGCGGTCGTGTGGGAGAGACGTGATCTCAAGCCCCACGATCGTGGTGGTGGTGGTGGTTATCGCGAGTTGGTCAAGCGTGATTGCGGAATCCTCCCTAAAGGGGCATTACTCCCCCCTTTTATAGCAAGAAGTGGGGAGTAACGTTTACACGGCGCGATGCTTAGGTGGCTAACTCCCGAGGCTACGCCTATTTACATGTGCGCGTAGAGGGTCAACGGTTTCGGATGTAGCTTGATGAAGACACGCGTCTTGATCTTGTGGTTGACGTGCCGCTCCCTCGGTGAGGCCCTAACAAGCCGTGGGCGTCCCTCACGGTTTTGCATGGCGGGCCGCCCCCTGGTCGCCGGGTTATGCGTGTCACGAGCCCGAGGGTTTAACCCGTCGTGGGCGTCTTGACGGTGTGTCTGGAAATGAACAATGTCATCCCGGTTCGCTGCGCCCGATGGCGTAACACGCCATCGGTTCAGCTTTTGTGTCCCATCGGTCGGATTGGGGAAGTGATCCGGCATCGATTTGATCGGGCGTGTCGATGGCGCCGGGCGCCTCGCTGCCGCGGTTAAATGCGGCCAAGCCCTTCCTTCGACGGAACCTCCCATGCCCGGGGTCGATGAACGTGGGTGAGTCGGTGGGGATTCCTCGCCCGAGGCCGGAGAGCGAGGTCTCCCCGGGCGAGCCTGAGATTATGCGCCCGGGTGGTGAGCTAGGTCACCCTCGGGTGAGACGGAGATTCCGTGCCCTGGGGATGGTGAGCTAGGTCATCCTCGCGAGAACGGAGATTTGGGGGCTAAGCCCGAGGCTTGGGTCGTCCCGGTTACGACGTGGCACTTTGTGGTTCGCCGTACTTCAAAGGTCTTTGACCTTGTCCTTCCGAGCGTCTTGTGCTCTCCCACCGTGATGGCTCCCATGGGCCGTTCGTAGGCCGATGCATGCGTCGCGGCCCTTGGGCCTGGTCCATCGCTTGTCAGGCCGTCCTCCTCAGCGGGCTCATAGCAGGCTCGGTTCTCCTGGGCCTTAGCAGGCCGACATATTCCTATTTCTGGGAGAATGTCTCGGGGCCCAATATTTAGGTCCCCGACAACTAATCTCTCGATGTTTGACTATTTTGGAGATTGGTCATGCCAAGCTTGGAGCACGGTGATCATAGAGGATGGATCGAGATGATCCAAAAGATGATCAAGAGTCCAACTTAGAGAAGTTTGGAGATCAATTGAGCCCAAGGCAAAGGTATAACCATAGGGCCTTTTGATTTCACACTCAAGACACCATAGAGGGTGTGAGTGATTATAGGATCGATAAGCCGTACTATAAAGAGGGGAAACTTATCGTACATATCGGTCCTCCAGTGCCTTTAGGTTCAAAATTCATATGCATGCATTCTAACCTAAAGAGCTAACTCCGTACTTGATGAAAATGGTTTTTAAAATGCTAACACAAGTGCTCGAGGTGTTCTTCGACGTGTTGGCTCTTTAGGGTCGGTCGTGGGCGGTCGCTTGTTTAGTGTGACCGGACTCTCGACCGGACCCATCGACCGGAATCACTGGCGAGTCCGGTCGACGCGTCCGGTCAGCCTGCAGAAACCATGTTTTGCCCCCCAACGGTTTGATTTCGTGATGGGGCTATATATACATGGTTGGCTGGCTTGTGCTCTCGCTCTTGGTCATTTGAATCACTTCTAACATCCTATAGCTGAGCAACAAGCCCTCCCCTCTCTCATTCTTGATTGTGAGCTTCATTCTTGAGAGAAGTGGACATCCAAGTGCATTTGCATCGAGTTCTTGCATCTAGAGGGACTTGGGGATCGTTGTGAGCCGCTTAGTTTCCTTTTGCTCTTGGAGACACCGCTCCTAGTCGGCTTGGTGAATTTGTGGAGGCGTTGGCAAGAAAAGGTGATTGTCCTTGGCCACCTCCGTGATTTGTAAGAGGAATACGCAATCCTGGTCGGGAAGACAAATTGCAAGGAATACATTGCTCGTGTCTTGGGTACCTCACTTGTGAGTGGTGGCTTGGAGCTAGCAAGTGCACCGCTTAGCTCAAGCACCATCCTTGTGTTGGTCGGCACAACCGGAGAATAGCTTGTCGGTGTACAAGTGAACTCCGGGTCAACACATCGACGTGTCATTTGTCTCGGTGATTGGCGCATCATCATATTGTGCTTGATTGCTCATCCACGACATCAGTGATTGGTTCATTGCCCCTACACTTCGGTATATCGAGATCACCGCTCTAGTTTTACCTTCCTAGCTTATTTTGTGTAGAGAGCTAGCACTTGCTTGTGTAGTTGTTCTTGGAAGCCTAAGGACCATATTTAGGATTGCTCACTAGTTAGAGTAGCAACATAGTTTTTGAGTGACATAGAGATCATAGTTGTATTTAGACTTGTCACTTGAAGGCTTGCAAGACCACTAGAGCTAGTGTAAAATCTGCATTCACGCCATTTGTTATACTAATCGGTTTGTCTAGTTGAGTTTGTAGAAAATTTTATAGGCTATTCACCCCCCTCTAGCCATCTAGGACCTTACAGCCTTGCCGGCCGGCGGCCATGTTCTGTCTTGCTCTTGCTCGTCGTGTGCTACTTTGATTCTAGGCTGAGCATGCCCACCACGTATTTGATGAAATGCCTCAATAGGGGTGAACTTACCCGTTCAAGGAAGAGGTGATTTGTATGCAAACCAAGCCAACCAACCAAACACAAACCCATCATAGCCAAGCCGAGCATTACAGGCAACCAAACAAACACACCTTGGCTAGTTAGAGACAGGCCTGGACTAGCCTGGCTCTGTTTTGCTAGCCAGGTTTATATGGGAAATGAACCAAACACACCCTATATAAACATCGACAAGCGGAGGGTAAAAGACGTCCAAATGATATATCTTTGGAAATGCAGTATCCCCTTGAAAGTCAATTTTCATTTGGATTGGCACTCATGAGGGCATCGAATCTGGGGTGCAACTAAAAAAGAAGCAGTGGACAGGTCCTCAATACTGTTTGTGTTGTGAAATACCTGAAACAACCGATCACATTTTATTTCAATGTCCTATTGTTGCATACTTGTGGACTTTTCTTAGAGTTACTTTAGGATGGTCAAACAAGACGATGTGTTGTGCCGACTTTCTTATAGAGGTCTTGAGAACTGCAAAGGAGCAAGGCGTAAAATCAAATTGTTTCTATATGCAGGTGCGATGTGGACCGTTTGGAAGGTGCGCAATGATATGGCGATCAACAAGAAGATGCTGTCAATCATTCACAAAACGATTGTGCTGCTCAAGTTTTGGAAGCCCCTTCTGAAAAGCGAAAAACTGGAGCCGACGGCTGTGGACGTGATCCAATTGTTTTTATGTTTCTATGGGTCTGTAATCGGTGTTGCCTGCAGTGCTCACTTACTTGAACTTTGTGTACTTTCTGTCCGTTATCCATACAAGAAAAGAAACAGCTGATTAGGAACAGAACCGATCAAAATGGGTGTTTCTATTAAAGATAACTCTGTTCAGTGCGAAGCTAGTGCTAGAATCAAATTATGAATTTTAGTAAAAGATTTTTAGCATTGTATATTCCAATATCACAGTACCAACAGCCAAAATCCATTGCAGACAAGGCGACCTCACGCAAAGAATCAACAAGATAAGCAAGCTATGATATCTTATTGAGAAACAGTTATGATAAAATGTAATCATTTCATCATACATATTGAAGACATTTCATTCCATCCCAACATACAAATCACACTTCAGTTGTACAGTTAATCCGTTATGCAGAGGCTGCTCTCACCCCATTGCACTAAACAAGACTAGGGAGTTGCCTCACTAACTGGGGTTTTCACCACTTTTCTCTTCGATCACATGTTCTAATCATCAGACAGTGAGGGCGTGATTATATAAGTACTACACCCGCAGGCCGCAGCTTCCGACGCAAAATAATATACAAATCAGGCGCCATCAATTTTCACAGATCGAACGCAGCACAGAACTACTATTGCACAAACTTTGCGACATGAACAGAATAGGCGAAGCGTACAAACTTAAGTACGGTCGCCAAGGCATGAATCATCGAAGAGATTAAAAGGATTAGGGGGACTAGGAATAACAGCGCACCTCAGGAAAGGATGGAGACGACGGGTGACAGTTCAGCGCAAGGAGCAATGAAGGTTGGCGTATGCGCGTGTGGGAGGTTCCGCAGTGGAGTGCAGGCGTGAGTAAAGTTTAGGCATGAGAGGGGGTCTACAAGCGACGATCAGATGATATCATTTGTCCTTACAGGGATGAAAACGGATCGGATTCATAATATCGTATTTGTTTTCATATTTATGCTCGGATTCGATTCGAATACAGATCCGGATAGGATATAATTGAATATCGACATCATAAATATACGATTTAATTATCCAGATGGATACGGTACCAGATATTCAGACTCGGATACGGACGAATAAAAACTTAAACGAATTCGGACTCAAATACAATCGGATTTTTCATCCCTACTTTCATATAAATATACATATATATATATATATACATATATATATATACATATATATATATACATATATATACATATATATATATATATATGTATTCTTAGTCAAACTAATGTTTTGACTTCTCATGGTGCATTTATTTTGGTTTCTCTTGTATTTTATTTCTTTGAATATCTGCTATACTACACCCTTAACGGACCCAACATCCAACCAAGCGGTCCAACTCAACCAACCCACCCACCGACCTGCACCAACCCAACCAGCTTCCTGGTTCGTTCCCCACCCCGCACCAGCTTCCACAAACAGTAGATCGCGCTCTGAGGCAGCAAAACCGCCTCTAACTCCGGTCCGCTGGGGAAGCCGGCCGACTGCATCACTACCGGGCGACAACCATCGGCGGCGAGCCCTTCTTCCCCTACCCAGCCACGGCGCACACCGGCCTCGCGCGTCCCCAGGCATCGGGCTCCCCGATCTGCAGGCACAGCCGGTGCTCATCAGCAGCGCGCAGCCCGACCCGAGGTCGTTCCTGGGCGGCTGCCTCGGCGGCGGAGCACAGTCGGCAGTGGCGGGCGGCTGTCGTTCACGGGATCTGAGTGGCCGGGCAGAACAGGATCTGTCAACGTCGCTGGTGGGATTTTCGATCTGGACAAGGCAAAGCTGCGTGAGGACCAGGACCTGTCAGCTTTTTGTGGATGCTCTGTTCCATTTGCCCAAAAGCTACTGTTCCTTCCCAATTTTCTATCGCTTGTCGATTAACCCATACGGAATATGCTTTTGTTTATTACTGTAAACTAAAATTTCATGGAATCTAGCATACATTGAACGCAAAAAAAATAAAAGAGTCAAAATACACTGAACCCATACAGAGCAGTCACACAGGCCTGTTTGTGCTGGTTAGACCCTGACCATCCAATGTTGAAAAAAATAATTTGACCCTCGTCAGTATTGCCATGTCTAACAGGTCACGGAAAAGGTACTGACAAAAACCACTAACAACTATTAAAGCAGTCGTTGTACTAACTGGATTCATTTAAAAAAAAGCGCTGACAAAATACTTCATGGTATTAGCAACTACTGAAGTTACCGGCTGTACCAAAGTATTGACAGATCCTAGCAAGTAATAGCAGCGACCCCTTCTCCCACCGGCGGTAGCACATGGAAGCCCAGCTACCCACTCTACTTCCCACTTATGGAGGATTCAGTAATCCTATATCAAAATTAGCAGAATGATTTTGAATTTTTTCTAGTAATCATGTATTAATATTGGTAATAAATTTGGTGATTGAGTAATCTAGGAGTTACCTAAATGAACAAGGTGCAGTAGCCCATTTTCTTTCTGAAATTGTCTATAGTTCAGTAGTCAACATTTTCAGTAGTTCATATCAATATTTTTGTTTAGTAATATATGCTCCGTACTCAATCAATTTCAGTAATGCATCCCAATAGCTTTAGTAATCAGTATCGTAGTCAACGTTTTCAGTAGTTCAGATCAATATGTTTGTTTAGTAATATATGCTTCATACTTTCGATCAATTTCAGTAATGCATTCCAATAGATTCAGTAATCAGTACTTTGTTAGATTTAGCGGTGCATCCTATCGCCTTCATGTAATTGATACTGGATCTAGTACTTGCATGCCAATAGCTTCAATTTTCAATGCTTTTTTTTTTTTTAGAATACATTCAGTAATATATCATGTTCTGTAGTGCTTGTTTAGTAATCCTTGTTTAGGTAACAGTTTTGTGTTCCTTCCCCGGCCAGGCATACCTGCGGCGTGTTAGTAATCTATTTTATGTTGTCGGAACCACATAAATTAATGTCGAGTTTAGGGTTCGTGGTGTTTGCCGTGTTTAGGATTCATGGCGTTTGCCGAGTTTATGGTTTACTGGCGTTTCGGTTTAGGGTTTATGACATTTGCCGAGTTTAGGGTTCATGGCGTTTGCCGAGTTTAGGGTTGTTGGTGTTTACTCGGTTTAGGGTTTATGGCGTTTGTCGAGTTTCATATTGTTGGTTGTGCTTAGGGTTCATGGCGGTTGCCGAGTTTAGGGTTCATGACTTTTCTTTGAGTTTAGGGTTCATGGTGTTTACTGAGTTTAGGGTTCATGGCATTTGCCGAGTTTGGGGTTTGTAGCATTTGGCGATTTTAGGTTGATGGCGTTTGCCGAGTTTAGGGTTTTTGGCGTTTCTTGAGTTTAGAGTTCATGGCGTTTCTTGAGTTTAGGGTTCATGGCATTTGTCGAGTTTAGGGTTCATGACATTTGCCGAGTTTAGGGTTCGTGACATCGCCGAGTTTAGGGTTCGTGACGTTTGCCGAGTTTAGGGTTTCTTTGTTAGCTTTATTATCGATAATCCTATTTTTTTTGTTGTCAATAATCACATAAATTAATGTCGAGTTTAGGGTTTATGGTGTTTGCCGATTTAGGGTTCATGGAGTTTATCGAGTTTAGGGTTCATGGCGTTTGCTCTTTAATACATGCTCGCAAATTTATAGTCAATAATTTACGAGATTATGGTATAAAGCGTTCTTTGAGATTAGGGTTTTACGACATATCTTTGAGATTAGAGTTCATGGCGTCTGCTGAGATTAGTGTATATAGCGTCTACGATAGTAGGGTTCATGATGTTTGTTGAGATTATTGTATAGAGCATTTGTTAAGATTAGTGTTCATGGCATCTGCTAAGATTAGGGTTCATAGCGTTTAACGAGATTAGTGTATTTAGCGTTTACTGATATTAGGGTTTAGAGCATCTGCTGAGATTATGGTTTATGGCGTTTGCTCATTAATACATGCTTAGTAATTTATGGTCGGTAATTTCGAGATTAGGTATAGAGCTTTTGTTGAGATTAGGTTTCAAGGCGTCTCTTGAGATTAGAGTTCATGGCGTTTACTTGAGTTTAGTGTATGTAGCGTATAGATTGAAAAACGGTTCATGTTTTTTTTCTAGTTTAGGGTTTGTTTATTTTCATTAGTTATCTCGTAATTGTTAGGTTTAGGGTTTTGGAGCAAGTGTCCTTTTTTAAATGCATGCCCCCTACCGGGTAATGGGTTTTTGGGGCAAGTGTCTTTTAAAAGCATGTCCCTCTTTATGTAATGGGTTTTTGGGGCAAGTGTATTTTGAAAAGCATGCCCCTACTAGGCATTGAGTTTTGGAGCAAGTGTCTTTTTAAAAATATGCCCCTACCGAGGCAAAGGGTTTTTCAGTGATTCAAGTAATTCTAGAGCCATAAATTGAGTGATTTTTCAAGGGTTTAGCTCTTAAGCTACTGAATATTTATTAGATTTGATTTTTAGTAGTCAATCATTTGTGTTCAGTAATAAATCTTTGTTTTAGTAATCCATGATGTACTCGGGAATACATGTGTGTGCTTTCGGTAATACACGGTCGATAATTATATGTATTTGCTCAGTAATATTAATAGCTTGTAATGCTATATCTAGTACTGCATTGCATTCAATAATCAATCATTTTTTACTCAGTATAATATATGCTCGGTACTCAATTAAGTTCAGTAATGCATCCTAATAAATTCAGTAATCGGTATTTTCTTTTTGGATTTAGTAGTGCATCCCATCACCTTCCGTGCATCCCAAAATAGTATGTTATTATGCATGCAGCACATACATGCAGCTATCAAGTGTTTTGCATGGCTAAAAATGTCACTGCCTTTGAAAATAAAAATAAATAAAAATAAAAAAGCCTTCACGTGGGTGGAGTTGAGTGGATGACGGAACCTAGCAGACTAGTAGAGTAGATGCCGCACCATGCCGCACCAGGAGGCAGCGCGTCACACTTATCTGGGGCCCACGTCGGGAAGTGGCCTGTGCGGTCTCGGGAGATTGTCAGTTGTCACGCGGGGCTGCGACCATGCGGGCAGGAGGCGGGATCAGGATCGGGCGCATGGCTGCGACCATGCGGGGCAGGAGGCGTGATCAGGATCGGGCGCGTGGCGGGCAAGTCAGTTTGATGCGCGCGGGCCGGAGCCGGGGCCGGAGCCGGTGGGGTTGGGTCGGTTGGCTTATTTTCTGGTGCGCTAGCTGGCTCATGGGTGCAGAATCAATTCTACCTGGGTGTAGAATAGCGCTGCCGTGCGTAGCGCTATTCTACACCTTCATTGTTTTTAGGTGTAGCATAACTATGCTACACCAAGACACAGCCATCAGCCGGTCCGGTTGCACCCAACCAGCTTGCTTTCTGCGCCTGCTTTCACCGATTGACCCACGACAGAAACAAAGTCGCGAGGCCAGGAAGGCCACCTCCAATGCGCGTCCGCGGGGATCGCCGCCGCACCCAATCCCGTGGACCGCCCACCCCATCTCACCTTCAGAGACGGCGGCGGCACCACCTCCAGAGACGGCGGCGGCCCTCATCTCACCGGCGTGTTGGATCCCTCCTTCGCCCACCGCGCGGAGAGGTTCCCCGTCCCTGTCCTTGTTCCGTGATCCACGATTGCCGGCGCCGTCCAGTACCTAGCCACGAACGGCGGCCCGACCCTGTTTCGTGATCCACCGACAGCAGTCCAGGAATATCGCCACGCCGCCACCTGAAGACGCGCGGCAGCCTGAAGACGGATCTGAAGTGAATGCCGGCGCTATTCTACCATACCCAATCTGAATTAGGCTGCAGATTCAATACAAGTGAGTATTTGTCAGTATCTTAGCATTTTAGTTGTCAGCATCTTAGCTAGAGTTTCAGTAGTTGGCAGTATTTGCAGGTAGTTTTTAGGAACCATCAATATTTTGTCCTTGTCGGCGCCTAATTCGGATGAGCGCTACAGGCACAATTCATATGAGCACTACAAGCACATGGTCGCTGAGACAGTGACTCCTAGGCCTGACAATGAACAAATACTGAAACATATTGAATATAGTAGTGTTGAAAAAGAGACTCGGCAAAGATGGAGCTCATTAGATACAACAGCTGCAGAGCCACGGCGTTTGTGCTTGCCGGCGTCCAGTTCACATCTCGCATGAATTGAATGGTTGTGCTCACATATACCGTTCGTACTTAATTAATGTACTGAATGTAAATACTGAATACATCTCTTGGAATACTGAATATATTTGGCATACTGATCTGGGACAGAACATGATGAAGAATTGAGGGAGATTGAAAGTCTTGTCGCTGAGTTTGCATATGGTCTACCAAACGAGTCTAATGGTCACAAAATACTGACTGAATACCCTGACGTACTAAAAGAAAACTTTATAAATATTGAAAGAAAATACATAAATACTGAAAGCTACTTAAACAAATGCACAAAATACATACCAAATACTTGAAGTTACTGACAAAATAAATGAAAAATAAATGAAGATACGGAGAACTTAAGTTATAGAACCATGTGTATAAAAATGTGAAAAATCAAGATATGACAGGATACTTAAGAATACTAACAAAATACTTGAAGTTATGATAATTACCGACAAGATACTCGACATACTAACAATATACTCGGAGATACTTGACTATTACTCGAGAGACACTGATAACTACCGAGATACTTGATAAAATACTCGGAGATACTTGACAACTACTCGAGAGATGCTAACAAAATACTTAAACAGACTACTTAAGAATACTGAAAAAATACTTGAAGTTACCGATAATTATTGACAAGATACTTTCGGACATACTAACAATATACTCGGAGATACTAAGAACTACTCGAGATACTTGATAAACAAGATACTGCACATCTTGACAAAAAATACTAGAAGATACGACTACTACTTAGAGATACGAGAACTACTCGAGATACAGATAAACAAGATACTCGAACACACTGACAAAAAAACTCGGAGATACTTACTACTACTCAGAGATACTAAGAACTACTCGGAGATATCGATAAACAAGATACTCGGACATACCGACAAAAAAATACTCAAAGATATCGACTACTACTCAGAGATAGTGAGAACTACTCGGAGATATTGATAAACAAGATACGCAAAAAGAACCCTAAACTTCGGCAAACATCATGAACCCTAAACTCGGCAACTACCACGAATCCTAAACTCGGCAAACGCCATGAACCCTAAACTTCGGCAAACGCTATTACAACTGTCACGAGGAAACCTTGCCAGATAGGTGGGCATGCTTTTCAAAAAAAATAGTCACTAAATACTGACAAAATATTGATGAAATACTAACTGAATACTGAAGATACTAACAAAATACTGATGATGTTATCAGTATGTGCCAGTATCAGTTAGTATTGTTCGGTATTGCTCAGCATAGAGTCTCAGGGCGTGGTGTCATCAACACGGGGTCACCTTCCGCTCGGGATAGGGCAACTGTCGTTGATGGTACTGGCCGTTGTCTGCCATTAGGGACAGGGCAGGCTATCGCGGTGGCAATCGGCGCGGGACGCAGAGGGAGGCGGTGGTGCTTGGGCACGAAGATGGGTGGGGGGGCGCCACCGGGTGGATGGGAGGCATGCAACGGGCAGGTCACGCGAGCTCCATTGGGCGGGGAGCGCAGGTCCGGCGATACTGTAAAAGCTAATCAACACAGAGATCATGTAAAAGCTAACCACTGAACTCAATGGTATTGAAAAATACTTGATGATACTGATAGACAAAATACTTAATCAACGATACTGACAGGTACTTGTAGGTATCTTGCGACTACTGAGTCATGGTACAAGTTGTAAGCTACTAACAAAAAAAAAAGATAAACTACCGAGAGATACTGAGTTGTCAGTAACCAGAGATGAGAGATAAGTATACTAGTTGCTATTTCTAGTACGTGCGTGTGAGGTGAATCCGTGCATGTGTGCTTGTGAAGTCACTGGCTTTGAAAATAAAAAGATATATTTACAAGGACACGTAGCTACGTGTGCATGTGAAGTCACTGCTTTGAAACAAAAATTACACGGCCACGTAGCAGACTAGTAGGAGTGGTGGCATGGCGTGTTCCTGGACAGGACGGGCCCATGTCCAACCCAACAGCGATGCAGACCGAAGGAGACTTACAGCGTGCGGGGTGCGGCCGTGTCCGTGTGGGCGGGATTGAGACTTCGTGGTGCAGGGTGGGTCGGGCTGACGAGCCGGGCGCGACGCGCGCGAGCGAGACGGTTGGATCGGTCTGCTGGCTGAGTCATGGTGTAGATTAAGTTACGTTACACCTAGGTGTACAATAGCACCCGTAATATATATATATATATATATATAGAAATGCCATTAGAAAAGTAATCTGAGAGAAGTGCGATTATTAATCGATACCCGACATCCCCGCGCCAGCCCAGCGCGAGCGTCCCTCCGTGCACTCGGGCCCGCAACCTGCTCCTGGCTGCCCTCGCGGCCCCACCACGTCTGCAGCCTCACGAACAGAGCGGCAGTCCGTCCGTGCGTTCATTCCCTTGTCCGTGTCTTTTTTTTCAATTTTTTTCACGTGACCAGGTTTTAGCAATTGGTTTATTTTCGTCTAAGTTATTTTTCTTCATGTTTTTCTTGTTTTCTTTTTTCAAACGCAAATAGTTAGGTGCCTTTTTTTTTTTTTTTTTTTTTTTTTTTTTGCTGGAATGTCCGTCGGTTTACCATAGTTTCATGTTTTTAAAGTCTTCTTGTTTTGCGATTAATATTACATTATTACTTATTCAATTCTGTTCCCAAGAATTAGTGAAACTATAAAGTTCCTATAATCGCTGCAACTGATCCATGATAATTAAAATAGACTTTCCTTTTGCTTGACACAAATCTGCTACGGAATGGGTAAAAACTTATAATAAGCACAACTTTTAAGCAAGATCAAGTACTCATAACAAATTACTGTACACTTTTCTAAAAACAAATTACTGTAAACTTTCTAAAGTGACGGCGCTAGTCATGAGCAGCACCATCGTCAGATGCTGATCACAGCTTTCTGAAGTCACCTTGCTGATCACAACTTTCTAAAATGAGACTACTTCTAGGCAGAATTAAAAAATTTGTCTGAATCTTGTGAGCCTGAGTTCTCCGATGGAAAGGTAGGTAATGCAGCAGCGCAACCTTCATATCTTGCAACAAAAGTATTATTGATATAAAGTGTGTATCTTCCATAATGAACCCTACCCTATTAGTTTAGAGGCAGGCCATAGGGAGACCTACAATTGTGGTATTGAACTGAAAGCATCGATCCAACATAAGAAAGGTTCTTGCCTGCATAAAAAAAAGCTATAAATTTGGCAATATTAGTATAAGCAATGAATCGACAGCCCAGAATAAAATAGCATGATTCTCTAGTGCACATGCTGGCTTATCTAGCGCAGCCTGGGAGCTCCAGCTATGCACATTGGGTGTCCATGAGATACCAGCAAGGGCCGCAACCATATTTAATAAAGGTAGGAAGGGATACGCTCTAATTAATCACTCCTTGGTATGCTAAATTATGTCCAAAACAAACTCAAACTGATTTGTGAAAAGGGAGTAGAGAACCATTAAAATAAAGGAGATAAGTCCTACAAGATATTCACTAGGTAATTAAGACAAATCGTGCAAACTCAATTCAAATGGGAAATTGTTAACTAGGTAGAAATGAAATAACTCAATTTTCATAAGGATAAAAGCCCTGCTATGGAAAGTGGAGCTGTTTTCAGAGGTAGAATACAATTGCTTTCTTTCTTTCTTTCTTTCTTTCGAGTGCACTATATGACTTTGTTTCATTAGTAATGCAGCTAGTTTAGTTTCTCAATTCAAAAGAGAAATTGTTGCCTAGGTAGAAATCAAAATAGAGAGCACAAACAAATGAACAGAATAACAGATTACTGTTGCAACTTGCAAAGATGTGAGAACGCATGATAAATGAATGGAACCTTTTTCCCGTCATCAAGTACCAAATTCTGCTACATCCTGATGCCTGCAACAAGAAATGTGTAAGGAATCTCATGAATTCATTGTACAAAGAAGAAGAAATTTCATGAACCCCGCTTGGCGCCTTTGATGGTGCCACACCACCAACCAGGGAAGCGAATATTGGAACCTTGAGTATTAAAATGCAGTATGTCCATCTTTTGCAGGGGTTATAATTACTTCGATAATGACATCTCCAAATTGAGCAAGACATTATACTAGTTTTAGGACTTCCATTCTTTTTTTCTATAATTATTTGAGATGAATTAGGCCTGCAATAGCTGCATATCACAATGCTCGGTGTTCATTAAAGTTCATTTCATAAGCACTAGGCAGTTCAACATGGCTTGTATTGTTAAACAGAGAACTGAGATACATCACTAATCACCTCATTTGGATCCTACCTAAGTGCTAGGCTGTGAGGATACATGCCGGTAATTGGTTTATGAAAAAGCCCCGTTCGCTAGGCGCTCGCCTAGGCGGGATTCCCGCGAGTAGGCGCTAGGCGAAGGGGCCACCGTGGAGCCTAGGGGGTAGTCGGGGTCCCTAGGCGCCGCCGGGAGGAAAGCAGGGGCCGCCGGGCGCGGCCGGGAGGCGGCGACGACGGGAGACGGGGGAAGAAGGCGGCCGTGGCGCATCTGCGAGGCGCCGACCTGCGTGTGCGTGCCGCGGCCCGGGCGTCTTGCTGAGGTCGCCCGCCTCCTATGGCCTCGCCTCGTCGTGGAGCAGCCGCTCGGCCATCGAGCGCCTCGCGTTGACGAATGACGACACGGAGAAACAGGGGAGGGGCGGAGATCGTGTGGGTGGGAGGAGGATGGCTGGATGGATAAGGTGGAAAGGGTGAGAATAAGTGGGCTGGGCTTTTTTTATGGGCCTTTCCCCCCTTAGGTCCACAGATCCTTTATTTTTCTTTTATTTAAGGTAATTTTAGGTAATACATAGGTATATGTACAAAAATCAAACGCCTAGCGGCCCTAGGCACGAGTACTCCCGACTAGGCTCTAGGCAAAGGGTCGCCGAGGAAAAATCGCCTAGCGCCTAGCAAAACAGGGGTGAAAAAGTGGCAAAGAAAAGGAAAAGAAGATTAGAGAATTGGACAAGTGAACAGGTCTCACAAATGTTGACTGAAAATAAAAAAAAACGAGTAAGATGCATAAGTGACAGGTAAGAAAAATATCGAGACAAAAAGGTCCCTTTCAGTACTCTGCATTTCATGCAACAAGTAAAAAGATAGAAAATTACCCAGAATAACTGATCATAGATTGATTTTAATGGCAGATGAGATCATGCAATGTTGCTGCAGCACTGCTGTGCTGGTTTGCACGAGAACAATGTAAGGAACAAAATTAAATACAAAAGTTGCTATGTGCATATATACTATAAAAAAACACATGACCTGAAAATACCTCAACTTGCACCTTCGTGCAAATAGATTCCAGATTCATGAGCAAAAAGATCAGAATCAGACAATCCTCTTTAGGGTCTTGGATCTACACACGATCGGGAAAGTCACATTGCAAATCAATCATTAATCCCCATTCCCAATAGTAAAAGGGACCAAAATGGGGCATCCAATGTTTAGAATCTGGGTTGATCGAAGAAGACAAACAAGCTTCCAATGCCAGTTTTTGCAAATATTATTTTTGTTATAAACACTGGTACTTTTAGCTTCCGAACCTTTTTTATTTGAAAAAAATTGAAATGGACCAATTTTAGTCATGCGAGTTAAAACAAACAAATACAAGATCCAAGCCAGATAAAGAACTAAAACTCCTTGGCAAATTCAGTAGTACTGGGCTCGTACAACTCCAATTCTCCAGTAAGAGAAAATTGGACCAAACACCACCATAGGCCAACCATGCCAAAGAGGCAATCATGCTTCCCGAACAAAAACAAAAACATCAATGCTTTGCCTAAGAAGCAGTCTCGTTGCTGAGCTTCAAACGATTTCAAGATAGCTAAAATAAAAAAAAAATATTCCATTTAAATAACATTGCTGCACCTCGTCAAGCAGGAACACAGCAGTAGATCCATGGTCTACAATCTAGAAAGCTAAGCTTGGGAATGAACATCCATCGCAAAATCAAAGTAGTAGTAGTAGGATGGGTTTCTCTATTATACCTGGATTGGACACTTTACTACTGTATTCTCCTGCTTATGCAAGTAAAGATGCAAATAGAGTGCTAGCTTAAAATGGAATAATTACACTTGATCAAACTTTACGGTGTGACTGAACTCTGAAGTGCCACTCAAAAGCAACATGAAATGCTTTGCCACCCATCGGTTAAACAAAATATCATGCTGAAAAGGAAATGGTAAGCAGAGGAAGTTTACCATTAGGAAACTCCTAGCCTCCAGGTCCTAACAAGAAAGTTAAAAAAAAATCAGATGAAGAATAATATATAATATTTATTGCAATATAGCTTTCTGTCTGGCATTACATCTAGACAAACATTATTTATAAGCTGAGAGTTTACGTGAAAGCAAATTGTCATATAAAGTTCTCATGATATGACATTGTAATATTGCATTGTGTACCTAATTAGGTCTTAGCAACAAACATTTTAGCTCTTCTGAGATTAAAAAAATAGATATATTCCTTAAGCTAAAGATTCAGTTCAATTGCAGGGAAAATTAATTTATGTTTGTTCACCAGAAACTTGATCTAGCAAGCACAAGAGGCAATACCATTCAGCTATTGCTCATAATGACACACCACTGATTAAGTAATTTTTCAAAAGTGAAAATATGGGTTCTACAAGAAATAATTAATACTAATAGAAATCAAATGCACGATAGTTTCTTAGGTGTCTCCTTACGCGTAATATATGTATGTGCATGCTAGAGGTCTGGAGGGTACTGAGATGCATCTGCACACACTAGAATGGCTAAAGGTCTAGAGATTCAGAAAGGCTACAAAAGTACAGCTGTGATTACATTAATGAAACTGAATCCAAGTTTTGCAAAAAAAAAAAAAAACAAAAAGAAGGAAAGAACTGAATCCAGTATCCATTTTTCACAGATCACAACTAAAGGCCTTGCTATTGACAAAAAAAGGGCCACGCACATGGGGACTGACCTGCAGAATATTCACAGCATCGGCGAGGTAGTAGAAGGGATTACTGCCATGCTTGTCCACCTCGGCCAGGCATATGTATTAGAATACAATTGGCATGTGATCTATAAGAAGACAAAAAAAACGAATTGTTACGTGCAAGGGAGGGGCGGATGCTGCCCCCAACCAGATATACGTGCAGTAGGGGATAAAAAAAAAAAAAAAATCCATGGATCGCAAATTCATAACCTTCAAGCTTCTAGTATATGAAACAGACAGCACAACATCATGCCACAACTCCCTTGGAAGGTCCAACTAGTAAAACAATTTGTGGTTTCAGAAATAAATATGGTTCATCTCTGGGGACAATTATTGTTGGAAAAAGATATTTGAAATCATGTTTCGTTGAAGGACTAAGCAATGTCAACAAAATTTGTGAGAAGAGAAAGCTAAGATCAAACAAGAACATCCATGACCACATAAAGTAAAATTTTTCAGGTGGCCAAATTTTTAGCAACAATCTTTTTAGCACTACCCTTGCTAGAAAAAAAATATTTCTGAATATTTTTGCAGCAGGTTCAATATATTAATGAAGGCCATTTATATGCAATAATCCTAATTGAAATGCATATATATTCTACAGGAACAATCATCTAAAGCCAGATGAACGTTTCAATGAACTTTGGTTTAAATCTAGAAACATATAGTATTCTGATTAACGCTACTGGTTGGGAATTATAGCACCATATCCTTCCCCACGAGTATCTGAAACCTGCATTGAACCAGCATTGGCAGCGCATTGAACCAGCATTGGCAGCCTGAGCTAAACTCGTCTTGCTGCAATTGAACCACAATTGTTTATGCAGATTAATCAACGTTTCACCTGATGCAGATTAATCAAAGTTTCCTCAGCAATCAGTTCACACCAAGCCGTGATGCCACATCTCCTGCAGCCCCCACAATCAGAATAAGAATATAATTTTTAATACAAACTAAAACGTTCAAGAGGCTAATACAGAACAAAATCGAGAAACAAATATTAGCCAGCTGCGTACTCTGTTCCATCGGATGCTGGACAAATCGATCATGGTGGAGCGATCTCATGGTGGATCCAGCATCGGGTCTCCTAGGGCGTTGTGCGGACCTGCTAGGGGGCACGCCCGTGCGCGGCGCGGAGAAGAGAGGCCGGCGGGCGGATGCAAGCACGGTTGTCGCTGATGTCGAGGTGCTGCTGCTCGTAGAGCCTCTTCTCCCGCGCCTCAGCGTTGGCCCACGCGAGCGGGCGCCGCGCTTTCCAGCTGTCCGCCGGCAGGTGAGTCCGCCCCCCAACCCTTGGCGCACCGGATCCACAGCCGCGACCGGCCTAGACCCCGTGCGAGGCCTTACAACGAGCCACGCCGCCTTTCTTGGATGCGGTGGTGGCGGGCTTTCTCGGCCGTGGGTAACGCCGCCGACGCTGGCCGGTGGATCCGGCGGCGGCCGACCGGGAGGGGGAGGCGTCATCAAGGGGTGGGAGGCGGCCACCGGGATGGAGTGGAGGGCGCCGCCGCCCGACGGAGCAGGCACCGCCGCCGATGCATCTGCGGGATCCGCCACAAGATAAGCGGGAGGGCCGCCGAGAACGCCGGGCAACATTGGTCGACGCCGCGGCGGTCCGGACAGCGGCCGAGAACGGTCGAACGGGGGAGGGGGAAAGAGCGCACGCGGGGTGAGGAAATAGAAACCGGCAGAGCAATCGTGGGTACAGCTCGAGCTGGTGGGAACCGCCGGGGAGAGGGGGAGTGAGAAACAGGGGAGCGTTCGTGTCTCGCCCGTGTCTCGCTGATTTAGACTCGGGTAGTGAATATTAAACACTACCGGGGTAATATATAGAATATATATATATATATAAATTTTTCCTACACCCTAGGTGTAGTTACACCCACTTCAATTTACACGTACATCAACGTGGTGCCGGCCTTCCGGGGTTCATTAGCGGGTCAGACGCACGAACCCGATAGACACGTCTATAATACACACTGTTGTACACCGTGCATGCCCAGACTGATCAACGTGGTGCCGGCCTTCCCCACCAGCGCGCTCTGCAGCCTCCGACGGCGGCGCCGCCAAGCCATCGCTCTCCGCGGCCCTTGGCGGCTGCACGGCTAGGCAAACGAGTACGATGGCCCCGACAAAGGCGGCGCGGCCAGGACCCCCACACCGCAGCGGCACAACCGGCGGCGAGCAGATCCTGAACGATCTGGATCATGCGTACGGGAGCCCGTCAAGGTGCTTCTACGACGCCTCCTTCCTCTGCATCGTCCTTGACGGATTCGCCGCCGGTCGAGATCCTTGCGCCTCCATATCTGCCGAATAGATCACGAGATTGGATGCTTGTTTCCATCTGCGTTCACTATTCCTTCTTGTCGTGATCGATTTATTAATTCTAATTTAATATGCATGCAGATTTCAGATCCGGATAGGAGACTCACTATACTACTTAAATCAAATCATCTTATCTTGAGGTGTTCTCTCCTTGTGTCTGGTAGCGGCGGCGCTTTGTTTCTCTGCACTTGTTGTGACAGTCACATTGAATTAAAAAGAATATTCTGAATACTATGTTTAAGACGAGTATTCTTGGATAAAGAGTATGTTTAGATAATTTTTTTCCAGAGAAGTGTATGGTTAGATACTTTGTCCGAGTTGAGTATGTTTAGATACTTTTTTGAGAGAAGAGTATATACCTCAAATTAAGGTATTAAATGTTGTTCTAATTTTCTTTACCAAAGTTTATTCAATTTTCCTATCATTAGTCATACATATACTCCCTCTTCTCACAAAAGTATGCACATGTATATTCTATTCTTAAAAAAGTATGAATACATACGTGAACGTATACGCACATGGTCGTGTGGTTCTAAGTATGCACGTATACTATAAAAATCTTGACGTATATGCGTTAACATATACTTTATCCTAAAAAAGTATGTACAGATACATCATGCAAAAAGTAGGTGTAGATACTCTTTTGTAAAAAGTATGTATAAATACTCTCTTGTAAAAAGTATGCCTATATACTCAAAAAGTATGCATATGTACTCGGTTTATACTAAACAACAAGTATGCGTAACGTATATACACTCCAATTCATAAAGTATGTGTATATACACGTCTCTAATTAAATTAGTATATATACGTACACTCCAATTCAAAATAGTATGTACACATACTCTACTCAAATAGCACCCGGAATATATAGTATGTATATACTCCCTTGTCTCTCTACGTACACGTTTCAATAGTACTCTCAAGAACCCATGTCGTATGTATGCATACTAGCTAGGAAAAGTATGCGTATTTGAAATGGTATATACTCCTAAAAAAGAAGTATGAATGAGTACTCCTTTCAACAAAAAAAAAAAAATAGTATCCGTATATAGTCTTGAAAAATAATTAATATGCATCCCTTATATATGAAAAAAAAGCACTTGTATAGTTCTAAACGAAAAAAATAGATACATACACATACTTACTACTATTTAATTAATGCAACACATTTCAAACTTATGTACAGCCATCCGCATGCACCCAACATCAATTAAACGTGATCCACTTTTCACGGAAGTGATCAGCATGCGCCGCATGATATTTCCTCCCACATACTCTTAACCCGTGTAGAACCCGTTAAACCTATGTCCGCAGGACTGTCTGTGTGTGTATAAAGGTGGGTGTAGTTACTCCTGGGTGTATAGAAAGTGCACCCTATATATATATATATATATATATATATATATATATATATATATATATATATATATATAAAAAAGATATATACAGATATTCAAAGAAATAAAATACAAGAGAAACCAAAATAAATGCACCATGAGAAGTCAAAACATTAGTTTGACTAAGAATACATAAATTATAAATTATATTACATGCTCCATCTAATGATACTTGTCATAATACATCATAAATATTAGTATAATTTTATATATATTTGGCAAAACATCAAATTCTAACTCAACGGGATTTATTTTTTTTGAGACTAGTACACGGCATAAACGCCACATATCAAGATCGGACGGAGTCTCACGGTATGCCACCACTGCTGCTCGTGCTGCTGCTCGTGCTGCTTGTGTCGTACGGGGAAGCATATATATGCTAAGGTGCTGCTGCTCCATCAGGCGGTGTATAAGCATGACCGAGTATTTTTTTTTGGCGGATTCCCAGGGTAACCCAGTTTTAAAGGAGGGCGATAATAACCCTACAATAACAGTTCACACCACTAAATAATGAACATAACAAAATAATATGTTCAACATTCAATTCATGAAACAAATACAATTTGAACATTATAAGCTCATACAAATTCTGCACATTTATTTAAATAATAAATAGGTACAAACACTGTGTGCAACTATGTTCATGTCTCAAATTGAACATAACAGATCATATTTAAAAAAAAAAAAAAAAAATTTATATGTATATTTATTCATGCCTCAAAATTGCACATAAAAGATCATACGAAAAAAATATTTTTATATGTATATCTTTCTCCCTACGATATTTAATTTTTACACCAAAAGCAGGCCAACCAGCATGACCACAACATGACCACATCGCCCGCTTTTCCGGGCGTCGGATCGGCCAAATGAACGGCTCAGATCATGCGAGTCCCAACCATTTTGCAAAAAGCCCGCTCGGCGGCTACCGCCGCGGCAACCCCAGCACAGATGGCCTCCGGCGCGGTGTGCGATCACCTGGCGAGGAGGGGATCTGGCAGCGTGCCCTCGGCGGCGCGGCGCCCACCAAGGCGCAGATGTGACCAGCCCCGTGTCACCTGTCACCTGTGCAAGCGGCGGTGTGCAAGTCACCGCGCGCAGGCCCCGCCATCGGCGACCTGGAAATGCAACGGTCTCTAGGAGCTGCAGCATCCAGCTTCTCCGACACGGTGGCCCGTCCCCTGGCCACGTTCATGGGAGGCTGCAGCAACAGCGGCAGGAAAAATCTAACCGTGGATTGACGTGGCGTCGCCATGCCCCTATTGCAGCTCCTACGACGCGAACATGGGCCATCTCCTCAGCAACCAGAGCAGCATCCAGCTCCTCGGTGGCTAGAGAGGCGTGCATAGATGATGCCCAACTGCTGCTCGAGGAAATTCCTCCAAGGTAAATGTGCATTGAGCCACTGAATAATTAGCGTTTCCGGCAGTTGTAGCTACTCTGGCTTAAACAGTTAAATATGAATATTCTATTATCTTTCTATCATGTAGGATTGCATTGATTGAGATAAAAACAGATTCAAATCTAAATCAGATCGGATAGAAAGTTCTACATCATAATCATCCAGTCAGAAGGAAGATATGCTGGTGCTGAAGAACTTGAAGAACAAGTCTCCTAGGTGGCATGAACAACTGTGTTGGTGCCTGAATTTCTGTGGGCACTTCATTGTTTGCATTGATTCAAAATTTCAGTTGGTGGCTTCTGATAACAATGGACCATGGAACCAAAGAGAATGACAACCAATTTAGAAAGATTGAAAAAGACTTGATCATCATAGACTAACGTTATACAGTATTGGCCTTTCAAGCTTTTACAATTTGTGAATGAGGCAAGGTGTTTTTTCTCCTCCTCGCCTTGCTTACTATGAACATGCAGTTAGTTAATGATGTGTAGTACCTTGAGTCAACATTTTAATGATGTGGTCTGATACAAAAATTGTACTCAAAATTTTATGGCAGTAAAGGATACGTGATATTCTACTAGCCAAAAATATTAATGATGTGTAGTACCTTGAGTCAACATTTTAATAATGTGTACTACCTTCTTTCCAGCAAAAGAAAAAAAATAGAGGTAGCCAAAGATTCTGCTAACAAAGTGAACTCCGAAGCTGAGTATCAGACTCAAAGCAACAGTTACACATTGATACTTAAGTATGATACTTCACTCCCCTTGCTATTAACTTTAGTATGAGACTGTCGACTCAACCAGTTCATATGGCTGCAGTGGTCTCAGTACTGTAAATACAGTGCTTGCTGCTCCAAAAGGTTAACTACGTTTCAACCTTAATTTGAAAAAAAAAACATTTTTTTCCAAAAAAGGCTACAGTTTTTGACAGTTGTATTCAAGTAAAGATAGATGCTTTGCTTTCATTATACCATGTTGCTGGTTGCCATAGTTGCGATTTTATATTCAGTCTTGGTTAATGTCACTCTCTTTTTTTAGACATGATACCTTCTGCACTGCACCTATTAGTTTTTGTGCTCCATCAATTTTTTGTGCCCCTTGCAAAATTTAATGGCAGTAACAGAGATATGGTTTCTATGCTTACAAATTTGAAGTCCTATGCTCTCAGCAATCTAACTCAACTAGCTTGGGACTAAAGGCTATGTTGTTGTTGTATGCTCTCAGCAATCTAACTCAACAACATTTATACTCCAGTTCAGGTATACACTTCATTTGGCGGCCATGCAGTTCATCTGAATAACCACTCATATACTTCTTCCGTACATTTGTTTAGCACTTCATAGTCCATATGCATAGTGCAGTTACTTAAGTCAAGTTTCAAAACTTCTTAGAGACTCAGATCATTCCTTTAATAACTGTAGCATGTTCCATTTCTTAGATCATTTAGCTAACACTAAAAAGTCATACCTTCCCTACAGCTAGCCTATGCAACTACACCTATTCACTCGATCGAGAATTTCTTTATGCTCAAAACCGGATTCCACTGTTAACAAAGTGATGTATTGACCCTTTGCAACATGTGCAGGAAACATACGTGCCATCAAACTGTGGTGGATTAACCCTTTGCAACCTGTGCTACTACTATTGCCATAATATGCGTCCAAGTCAATGTGCCGTATCCAACATATTTGATAATTTCATGTAACCATTAGAATGTGCAATGTAGTCCCCTGACATGTACAAAACAAACCAACTCTGTAGTGTTGCAGCCAGTTATGCAATATGTGTAGTTATGCTTCAGCTTAACAATATGTTGCTTTCACTTGTCAAAAAAAAAAAAAAACACTATGTTGCTTTCTTATGTGCATCAAATTGTCAATGACAAATAGACACGTATGTATATCTTCAAAATTCCGCCTGCAGCCATCAACTTCAATAATACAATGGACACTTACTGGCCATAAAAGCGGCAACGCCGCGATTGTTTCTAGTTTAATACTACAGTGCAAACCATTTGAACCTAGTTGGTCATCTAACCATATATAGATAACACAGAATAATTGGAGTCTTATACAACAAGAGAATGTACTCTATCGCTTCACAAAATAGCCGTGCAAAGCATTGTCATGTACCAATGTACCAACTCTTATAATAAGCTAATAGTCTTCTCTTTATATGGTAGTGAAAACAAGAAAACCCAACAGCCAAATTATGTTTCTGAAGATGCAATGATTGAACATAGGAAAATAAACTGAAAAAAGAAAGCAAACCTCACTGAGTATAGTATCCACTAACTCCTTCAGCAATTTTCACATTCTCTGGGTTTCCATTAATATGCATAGTGGTTTCACCAGATATATCTTTGGGAAGAAGCTATAAAAAATATACAATGGCATAAATAGGATCTCTGATAGTATTTTATGAACAATTAACAAAAACCTAAAATCATGTTTAACAAGACATGAAGCTAAATGATGAAACTACATACCAATATAGAAGCACCAGATTTTGATTGCATCCAATTTATATTGTCATAATCCTCCCCAATAATTAGATCCCACTGGAATATAGAAAAAATTTAAATAAATTATAAAGTAGGAGACACAAAATATAATCCCTTATCAAAAAGCATAACTGATATACCTTGTTGTTCGAATTTTCATACACAACGAAGTTACTGGCACTTGTCCAATGGAGTTCTGGCAAAAAGAGGCCCAAAAACATTGTATGCCTAAAACTAAAAAGGATGCAAAAATTAAGACAAAATGTATTCATGATAACTGATACCTCAAGAGTGCCACAACGCTCCAACGTAACTGCCTTTACACCAGACTCTCAGATTTATTTTGGTAGCTTGCTCCTGGTTGAATGTGGAAACAACAACAGTGAATCAGCTGTGAGAAGAAAAAAAAAAAAGAGCTCATCTAGAAGTGTGCATTCATTTTCCCCATATCTTTAGTTTGCAAGCTCCTTTCAGTTTATGTATTTGTTCAATCTCTAGTTAGCATTGTCATGTTGAGTTGCTAGCCATAGTTCTTCAAGCTTTCTAGTCTATCTTGAGAAAAAAAAGAAAACAAATTTTTCTTTGGCAACCTCATGGTGTGAAACTAAAATGGCATGGCAGTAAAGTTAAAAGAGAATAGTTGTGCAACTGCAAAGTTTTAAATCCTTTAGTGTCTACCTGTTAGAGGAGTATGACCACGACATGCAGTGGGGTGGGCAAAAGGGGGTGTCTTGGAGGAGGACTGGGCAGCATGCAGGAAAGAGTTAGTCATTGCTTATTCTTAGGATCTAGAGTGGGTTTGAGTGGCTGATTTTGAGTGCTTAGGGATATAAATATATGTAATCTGCGATGGAATGAATCAGGCAAGAATGGGAAGGAAGAGCCTTCTCTCTTGCTCGGCCGTGGGCAAGGCCCCCGGCCGCTTCTCTGCACTTGCAATCCCACCAGCTATGGTAGCCACCATAACACTGCACTGTTGCAGAGTTAAAAAGTGAGAGGAAGAAAAAGAAAGGGTTGTTGTTTTTGTTTTTCTATTTTTGGTTTGTTGCCTATTTGATTTGACACTACAACTGCCTCAAGCTTGTGCTTGTTTTTGATAAAGGGGAGCTGCACTTTTAAAAATAAAAAAGTGATAGCAAAGGAAAACTCAGAAATAGTGATTGCCTTGTGGTATTGTCGTAGCAGTTATCCATCCCTTATCTTCAAGACATGTTAGCTAGTTTTCAGCCTACTTAGGGTTGGAAATCTTGACAAGGACTTTGAGCAGTTTTTGAGCGTTGCATTTACTATTTTTTTATTGTGCCTAATACTTGTTACATAAATAAACCTGTCCTAACTCCACCATCTACTCTCAATCAGGCACCGCTAGGGATGAACGTCTTATAAGTCAGACACCAAGGACACAAGCAACCGCCAATTTGTTGAATGAAGTAATGAACACACTCAGAATATCACAAAAAAGTGGTGAACAAGACCAGAGAAGCCTTGGACAGCACCAACAACATCATCGCAGCCCCAATGCTCTCTTAGTGCAGCTTAAACAAGCAAGGCCACAACATCTTTCACCACCATTGCTAACGACTCTTGCAGATACTGAACTAGATGATGACATCAATGCAAGCGGCGCATCCACGCTGACAAGGTATGAGACAACAGCCACAACGCGGGCATTTCATCTACTGCCTATGTGAGCCTCTCTGATGTCCGATAGAGAGACCTAGTGTAATTGGGCCTCCAGCCCTTACACTCAAGTCTATACATGTTTCATCAGCAGAGACTTTGGAGTACTTTGGTCTTATGACCAATGCCCATTATACAAGACACAGGCCCAATAGTGGCTATGAGAAGGCATCAGCTCTCAGGGGGCTAATAGCCCATAATATCTTTATTTACTATTTTCTTATATATAGAAACTATTTCCTTAATTAGGATCGTGAGGATATATGGCTTGTAAACTCTCATGATTGGAAATTAAACAATAGCAACATATCTTGTTGTCAGCTTCCCTCAGCTCAGGGAGCTTGGAGCCCTAGCCGCCTCTCCTTCCTCCTCACATCGTATAGCCATGGTGCCACGCTCGCTGAAACCTTGCACAACCATCACCCACCACTACAGCCTACATCACATACCAGGTAGGATCCGAAATCCTATCACTTGGATGTATCCAAAATGTGGGGATCACAATCCTTGTTACATAGCTACATTCTAGGTATGTCATATTCCTCTTTTTGAACAAATCGTCCCAAGGAAGTATACCCTCCTACGGATCGGGAACTTGAAATCGGCAATCCACACCCCAAATACCCCATTCCTCATACCCTTTGTCCTGGGGACTTTCTGACCGGTTATGGTATCCCTGACGATAAAAAGAATTAAAGCTGCTACTAGTAACTTTACTAATTTTACATCTATTTGGCGGCTACCAATAGAGATGTGCCTACTACATGGGAGGATATAAAGAGAGTTATGGGAGCTTATTTTGTACTTTTGTACCAATATATTACTCCCGTGATTTATTAAATAACTTGCAATGCTTGAAATAACAAATAAGGTAAAAAACATTGTCTAAGATTATTATCATTGGAAGCTCAAATGGCTAGATTCTTTCTTCTTTGTTTTTGGGGGGTGATAAGAAATTTTATAATTCTACTAGTACTCATTTGTTTCACCTTGCTTGTAAAGATCAAAGATAAGTGGAGGACAGTCAAAGGGCAAGGGGGCCAACTCCACCCTCATACAGCCACACACCTCCTACAACAAGCGCGCACAGCCTACTTCCTCTGATACACCTACACATACACCTCAGGCCAGCAAGAGCCCAGCACATGCACATGAGGCCAGCAAGAGCCCAGCACCAAGTGCGAATTCCACCGAAGGATCATGAGATGATGCCATTGATGTAAGGGATTAAGGCACAAGATGCGGGGCTGTCCTAGCAAGTGAGCTCTCTTAATCGAAGAGAACGGTAAGTGGTAACCATCACGATAATGAGGATGAAGAAGAACAATATGGTGCGGAAGTTCACATCAAGAGCTGTGTTGTTCCTAATTCCTAACTACAATTTTGTGGCAGTTGAGACCCAAGTTATATAAAAAAATTATCTTGTCTTGAATAAAAAAGCAGATGAGAAGCAGCAAATCTTGCGTGTAAAATCAGTAAACCCTCAGGCAGCAATCTCATTTTCGCACTATAAATCAGAGTAATTGAATATAACAAAAGGCATTGAACGAGGAAGGACATTCAGAATCTACTCACCAGCAGAGGTTGAGGAGCCGAGGCGGTGCCGCTTCGTGGCGATCGCCTGCGCGTGGAGCGCCGGCCGGATCTCCCCGGGGTCGGCGGCTCAGGCCGGATCTCGCCGGGGGTCGGCGGCGCAGGCCGGATCTCGCCGGGGGTCGGCCGCGCAGGCCGGATCTCGCCGGGGGTCGGCGGCGCAGGCCGGATCTCGCCGGGGGTCGGCGGCGCAGGCCGGATCTCGCCGGGGGTCGGCCGCGCAGGCCGGATCTCGCCGGGGGTCGGCGGCGCATGCCGGATCTCGCCGGGGTCGGCGACAGCGCCTTGCTGTACGGCGGTGGCGCAATGGAACCGCCTGATCCGGAGGTGGAACTCACGCCTTTTGTCGTTGATAGGGCTTCGTGCTTGCGCTTGAAGAAGCTCCCCTGCTCTTGCCCTGCCATGGCTGAAAAGAGAATCTAGGTTTTGGGTGGGAGCGTATGCGGAAGAGCGCTGTGTGAGATGAGCATATATCCGGAAAAAAAATTGGGTGAGCCCTGGGCTCACGCGAGCCCAGGTGAGCCCCTCCTCTGGATCTTTGCCAGCTGCCCCAGCTTCCGATCGGACGTCCGACGTTCCCGACTCAATTTTTCAGGGTTCACGTCATGGCGAGCCGAGCCACGAGGACGGGAGGTCGAGGTCGAGCACCCGCCGCGGCGCATGCTGCGATGCCATCGCCGGCGACGACGACGCCACCATCGGGGTCGACGACGCCTTCGCGTCCAAGGTTCTGCACTCCGATTTCGCCAAAGTTTTGCGGCGGATGCGGCCCGCAAGGAAGGCGCGAGGCGAAGCCGCGCGACTCACCTCCGTTGGGCCGTCGTCGAGATGGGGCTGGGTCGCCGGTGGCGCGGCGGTGCTCCTCCGTCGGGGCGGGGCTCGGCCGTCGGTGGCACGGATCTCCTCGTCGCCGAGCACAGATCCGTAAACTTCCCTCTCTAGGGGCAACGTCGATTCCTGCCGGTGGTAAGCCCGCCAGCGGAGACGCGGTGGTGGTGAATCAACCTGGAACTGGATTAGCATCACGTTCAAATAAACCAATCCAAACGATGTGCCACTTAACCATGTGCCACCTGCGGGAGGGACCTGTCCATTGCAAACTAATAATATTTTTAAACAACCAATCCAATGCAGTCCAGCAGCTAGCTAATCCAGTTCAATCCAGTCCGGTCCCTGCGTTTGTTTGTTCAGAGAAGAAAGCAGATCACAAAGTGATCGTCTTTTTTTAAAAAAAAAAGAAACGAGAGCTTATATTACATCAATAATTGTCGGCATTACAATTTGGATAGATTCTTGGGAGATTACATTCTAAGCTTTCATACCTCCATGTAAGGTCTAGACGAGAACTAGACAATCTTAGCGAGATCATGGGCTTCAGCATTGGCTTCTATCTTAACATGAGATAACTCAAAAGGATATGTATCTCCCACTAAACTCTTGAATTTCAAAAGAAGCAAGATAGAAGACACATTCTTGGTTTTTACTTCTCCACAAGGCTAGAAGCTCCAGTTATCGGTTTCCACAATTACTTTTGGATAGTTAAGCAAGGTCATCAAAACAACTCCATCACGTGTTGTTGCTTCAGCAAGTCAAAACATTAGGAATTAAATAATACCATTTGTATTTAGCCACTATAACATGACCTTTTTCATCACGAACTATTACCCCAGTGGCACCTTGCTGATTTTCCTCTTTGAAAGCAACATCTACATTAATCTTTATAAATTCAGAAGGAGGAGGATTCCATTTTGTAACCTGTGCACATTATCCTTGGTCCATGGCATACTTCTACTCGATTTCAGCGTCCATGTACATGATTCATGTTTGTCTCTCTCTGTGTCTTTTATTTTGTATTGTCCAATTGCCCACATCTACTACACCTATGTAGAGAACCCCCACTAGAGAGTTCTCTCGACATGCAAGCATGCCACCTCAGCAGCCCCAGGCCCCACTGTTTGAACTAACTAAAAAATTATTATAACTCACAAACCAAAAACTCAAATTAAATTCCGATTACACCATTGAATTTCATGCTTTATTCATGCTTACCGAATCGTTTATAAACTTGTGGGCGGATAGCTTCTATAGCTATATGTCGTAAAGTGGCTTCGGGGGCCGTACATATGGAACTGTCTTGATCATACCGGGCATGTTACGATCTCATGGTTTATCTCCCTTGTTAGTTTCGTGTCAAACCGATAGCACGCCTCCTCCGGATTAATTAAATGCGGGCTCTGTTTGAAGCTAGCTAATCCGGCTTTTGTCGGTGTGTACGGCACAAGACCACATTTTGTGCCAACAATTAGAGGACCCAAAGCTAGTAGAACTAGATTCATTAGAAACATCCCAAACTACGTAACCTACAAATCCCGAACTAGCTCCGTAAGACAAGGAGGGCATTCCTTTTCTCGATCTTATGCTTGATTTTGAAGATGAATTGTTCGCGATTTGAAAACACTTCAAAATATCAAGTAGAGAGAAAACCTTATGGGCGCCTTTAACAATAGAGCTCTCTCGAGGAGAAGTTCTTGAAAGAGGCTATGAAGGAATTTTTTTTTCATGAGCTTTGAGTGGGTAGAAGAGTCAGAGCTTTCACCCGATATCATTCGATTAGATACACCTTCTATACCCATTAAATGCCAATTCAATAGAGGACCTTTCGATGCCCTATATAATCCTATGGTAGGAGTCAATATCATGTCTGCTCTTTTTATGCAAGATTATGTTTACAACATAGTCTTGTCTCCTACCAACAAACGATTAAAAGAACCTTTTTGGACACACTTGTTCCAAGTTTGGGGATTCTTCATGTAACCTCCATGATTATCAATGGAATACAAGTCCATCTAAGTTTCTATGTCTTTGACATTCAAGAGTTCGACATCCTAATAGGTCAACCTATAGGAAAGTTTCTTATGGAAGGTGAGCCTGGAAAGTTAGACTTTAGCTTCGGGAGAGACCTTAAGTTCTCTATATTTTATGATCATGTCTTGAAAACAAAATTTGAGTTTCCTCCCCTAGAGCCTTTAGAAGAAGTCATGGAGGTATCCTTTGATAATCCATTAGAATTCGAAGAAGAACTAGAAGAAGATACCCATCTTTTTTATAGAAGAAGAGGAAGAGGATCCAATCAATCCCGGACCTCTACAAGATCTCTTAGAAACTCTTAGATCTCCTATAGAGCTTAAACCTTTACCTCTTTGGACTTCGATATGCTTTTCTTAATAATGATGAGGATTATCCTATCATTATAAGTAATAAGCTATCCCTAGAGGAATTTTTACGACTTATAGCTGTCCTCAAGGGACATCGAGCTGCTTTTGGCTATTCACTCCAAGACCTCAAGGAATCAGCCCAATTCTTTGCACCCATCGTATTCCATCCTAATATACCACCTTCTAGAGAGCCTAACGTAGGCTAAACAATGTGATGAGGGAAGTAGTAAAGAAGGAGGTTTTGAAACTATTGCACGCCAGGGATTATTTATCTTGTGCCGCATAGTGAGTGGGTAAGCCCCGCTCAAGTTGTACCTAAGAAGGGAGATATGATCATGTTGTCAAAAATGACAAGAATGAGCTAATTCCATGAGAGAACCGTTCTTGTTTGGAGAATGCGTTATCGAAATAAGCGAGAGGTGGAAGAAGAGGTAACCGTTGGGCGTGAGAGAAGGAGGTATAAATACCCCTTCACTTCCAACAATCGATTAAGTGCGGCACTACCTCACATAATCGGCGAAAGATACCGCGCATAGCGGCCTTTGCCCTTCGCACCAAGTCACCGGAATTTGAAACTGGTTTGAACTCTGACTTGGTTGGGAGTTGGAGGCTATGTGGTGAAGAACTGAGCACTATTGGTTGCACGCTTTGACACAATGATTATAATCCCTCTTAATAGTACGGCGTGTGTTGACACATCGTATAGCATATATTTATTAGTCAATTAAAACTAAAATAAGGGTATAAAATGAATATTTATGTAGAACTAGGGGCTTTACTAACAATTTCCATGAGTTTTGGTGAATTATATATTTTTTAGGGATTATAACGGTAAAAGCCTAGTTTGCACCCCATACAATGAAGGATGTGACCGTGAAGTAACCTAACTTGAAACCCACGTAAGAAGACCCTAGAAGACTCGAGGAAGAACACGAAAGGTGGGGGTTTGGACCCACTTGGTAGGGCCGGGCGCGTCCGCCCCGTGGGCCGTACCTATCGACCTCCCCTTCAAGGTCGGTTCACAACCGTCATTGAGGATCAATCTCATCCATCTATCAAGGTCGGTTTTATCCAAGGGCTACGGTTCATCGATCCTGGCTATATAAGCATGCCCCCTGGCCCCAGCTAGGGCATGGTGGATTCATTTGTTCATCACCTCAACCCTAATCAACAGCCTGTGCCCTAGCTTCCAATTAGAAGAGATGCTCTAGATCTATTTGAGAGAGAAAGATTATCAAGTTGAGAGACTAGTTTTGTAGTTCCCACGAGAGAAACTAGATCTAGTCTTGTTTAGAGAATAAAGAGTGAGTGGAAGGAGAAGTAAAGGGGAAGCTCCGAGCCTGTCGGTGTCTCCTCTACGCTTGTACCTCCGGTAACAAGTCCCCACTAGAGCTTGTTCCTAAGATATCTTCGGTGGATCAACTTCATATATGAGTAAGTCATCTTGTTTATATTATTCTTGTGGTTTGCGACTCTTTTAGAGTACTTTAACTCTTGTCGCTCTTGGATTGAGGTTGCTACCCCTAGTGTAAGCGTGGCGCTTAGGCTAGATAGCTCGTAGATGCACCCTACCTTCCCGATTGTGGTAACTAACGTGGGTGACTTATAGCCATGTTAATTCTTCGTATTCCACCTCCCGTAGGATAGGCCTCCCGTAGGATAAACCTCCTTTGCTTGGAGCACCGCCCCGTCAATCAAATTAGGGTACTCTTCCGTTAGGTTGCAACATCCTCCTTAATGTATATCATGCTTGTCATTTCGATAAATCTTATTAGTTCTCTAGTTAGATTGTCATCAACGCCAAAACCCACGATAGAGGTTGATTGCACTTACACCGCCACCGTCGGAACTACCAGTCACGTTGGGCCAGCCGGACGTCGGGAAGAGGAAGACCCGAAGCTTGGCGGATTTTCGGTAAGGATGGAATAGAAAACCTCCACGCGAGACTCACATCGCGCATCTGGCCTCCACCGGATTTTGTTGTGTGGCCCTCGACGAGTAGGCGGTGCGTCTTGGCGTCTTGTGAAGCGGTGAGCGGCGCAAACCCTAGCCGGTGTGGTGGCGGAGGCGAAGGCGGTGATGGCACGCAGTCCACCGGGTGGCGGCACCCGTGGCGGACCCGAAAGCAGCCGAGGAGCACCGCGTCCCTGCCCTGGACTGCCGACCATGAAAAGAAAAGGGAGGAAGGCACAAGGGCAAAACGAGGAAGAAAGAAGGCCTAAACATTTGATTTGGTAGCTAGGGCATTTGAGCGGGAGTGTGAAGCTTGGGAAGGGCAAATACTACACATTGAGATTGAGAGTGCCATTCATTACAGAGCTCTGAGTTTTATTTGCAAAATTTATTAAAAAATCCGGAATATTAGTGATCGAAGACTTGAGACATAGTGCTTGACTTGATTGTTCTATCTTTCAATTGCTCAAGTATCTAAGTGAGAGGAAAAGCACCATAGTTGGTAAAAAGAAAGAGTTTGAAGTCGAAATTAGTCTATCCGGTTCGGAGTTGAGTCTCTTTTTTAAAGCATGTGTACTCTATAAGAATGAAAGTATCGTAGCAACTCCTGATCCAAGTTTGTTTTATAGTTTATATGTTTTGCTAAGGGACTAGCAAAAGGTAAGATTGGGGGAGCTTGTTGACGGTAGTTATTGACCACCTTTATATATCTAGAAAGCTATTAAACATGGGATGAATGCTATTAAAATATTATTATTACCAATGATTTCCACGAGTTTTGGTACACACTCGGTTTTGCAGGGAGAACTCAAAAAAAATAAAAACAGAGCGAGAAAAGAGTGAAAATAGAGAAATGGGAGAAAAGGACCAAATCAAGGCGATTGGTATAAATTCCAGGGGTATAAATGAGAAGAGAAGGCAGCTTGCAAAGGCCAGGGCCCACCCGTCACCAGGTGGGGCGGGCGGCACCCCCGGTCGGGCGACACCTAGTCAGGGGCCACGAGCCCAGCTTCTAGAAGCTTCTCACCACCAACCTTGAGATCCAATCTAGCCCGTCCAATCAAGTCGGTTTGATCCAAGGGCTGAGATTCATCCTATGGGGCTATAAAAGAAGGGGCAGGGCTCTACCCCCTGAAACCCAAAGTCATTATCCTCATGTCAGAGCCACAGAGCAATTCCAATTAGCTATCAAGGATATGATTAGCAATCAAGATTAGACTAATTCTTAGAATTAGTCTATGATTAGAAATAGATTAGATCGAGTAATGAGTAGATTAGAGGAGTTCCGGCCTGTCGGATCTTCTCTGGTGTATTCTGCGGGATCAAGTTCTTCGCGAGAGGAACTTGCTCCGGAGATTCTCTGGTGAGTCAACTTCTTATTAAAGTAAGATTTGGTCTTATATTATTCTCCTTGTTTGCAACTCTCTTTTGAGTACTTTAATCTTGGTCATTACTTGATTAAGGGAGTAATTTCTAGTGTGAGCATGGTGCTTAGACTAGGGTTATTTGTGAATGACACTTGCTTGGTAGGGATTCGGTGGTAGTATCATGAAAGTGACTATTATAGCTTCATTGAATCCTCTGTAGCCCACTTCCCACCAAGTAGAAATGTTAGACATTGTCCTGTTCTTAGTAGAGTAATTTTGTCTTACCCTATTAAGAATTAGCGTCCTAGATAGAACAATATGAAACGACGTTTATGAGTGTTTGAATTAGATTTGCATGAGGAATTGTTGGTATTTGTTAAGCCTACGAAAATATTTATAATAATCCGCAGTTTAACGGATACTAGTGAGTATTTCACCGGGAGAGGGTTTTAATATCGAATCCACAGGGAGGATGGTGTGAGGATAACGAGGAATATAACTAATCCCCGAAAGCAAAGAATCAAAAGAACATGAGAGGATCAAGAGGTAAGAAGATTCCTATGGTTGTCTAGTTCTTCTCCTTGTAAGTTATGTTGATATTGTCTTATAGGGACGTACTCAAAGGGAAGTAAGGTCAAAACTTATTATTCCTCTAGCAAGATTGTCCTACTAGTCCTATCCAACGGGAGATGGAATACAAAGGAATCAATGGTACTGTCACTACCACGAACTACCACACTCCAGAAGGTAGGGTGCATTCACAAGCAACTTCGATCTAGGCACCACGCCTACACCTAAGCATACCCCTCTAATCTATAGATTCCCATAGATTAAAGTACTCAAAGAGTTATGAACAATAAGAACAATACTAACACTTAAGATAACACGATTACTTACTTAAACAAGAAGTTGATCCACCATAGAAGTCTTAGGATCAAGTGCCATGAGGCCTTTGATCCCGGAGGTACAAGCGTAGAGGAGTCACCGACATGTTCGGTGCTTCCCCCTCTTCTCCTGCACTCACTCTTTAGCTCTCAAGACTAGATCTAGTCACTTTCATTAAGGACTTGGATCTAATCTATCAACTTGATATGCTTTTGCTCTCAACTCACTCTAATCCTTCTAGTTCTACATGATCTTCCAATATAGATTAGAACTACAGAGGAGAGGTTGTCCTCACATTGGGACACCTCTGACCAAAAGGTCAAGAGATAATGAGATAGAATGAGTTAGGGTTTAACCCTGGGGTCAGGGGGTCTTCTTATATAGGCCTTGGCGATGAACGATGACCATTGGATCAAACCGACCTTCAATAACGGTGTAGATACAACCTCAAGGTCCGTGGGTAAACCGACATAAAAATATGAGGTCGACATGCGAGACCCACCTACCGCCTAAATGGCTCTCAGCGGCCGCCGGGGTCCGAAGGTTCTGGTCTTCCTGTTTCTTCCGGTGTCCCGTGGTACCTTCTAGAGTGTTTTAGTCCACATTTTGGGTTGAGTTACTTCACGGTCCAAGTCTTGTCATCATATGTGATGTATATTCCTAACTTTCTCCATTCTTCTCTGCATTTATTTGTTAAGTCCCCGAAAAAGATATAAATCACCAAAGCTTGTGGAATTATGTTAGTTAGACCCATAGACTTATATTGATATTCATTTTAAGCCCTTATTCATGTTTAGTTGACTAGTAATTTTATGCTATAACAGGTGTCAACAGGAATCTCCTTTATCTCGCAAGTTTCTTAAGTACCTTGATTGTGAAGTTTGGGTTAAGTTAGATCTTAGTTATATTCACCTCTTTTGTTCCTTTGGGTTCGATATTAAAATCGGGAGTTTATCTTTGGTGAAGTGCTAAACGTATTTTTATCTGTGCGCTTGCGGATATCTATATCTTTATTGTGTGCATATAATAAATACCAACAATTATTGTGCCGGCTATTTCAAGAAGAAGGCAACTTAGCAATAATGCATCGGCTACAAACTCATCGGGTAATACACTTAATGAGTTCAAGTTCTCTTGCCTTGTGCTAAACCTCATGCGCTTGTTTGACTATATGTTAGTTAGCAATCTTGTAGTCATGAAAGCTCTCCATAATGTACAACTTCGGATGTACCAATGGTAGCATTCAGTTGATCTCACAATGCTCTTTCATCTTGGAAGTGCAAGTTTGCATCTTCCGGATGATTAGCAAAACTATTTAGGATTGTTATTCTAAAGATAGTGTTGTCTTCATGGAATCTTCTCTTATCTCTAGAGATATTTCCCCGAGGCGATCCAACGAAGAATCTAGAACATTTTAGCCTCTAGCCGAGCATGGCCTTAACTTCGCCATCTCTTAAAATGTCCACTAGAAAACTTTTCTAGTCTCGGCCGACGTCATTGACAACGACCATAGTTAAATCAAGAAAAACCTATATTAAGGTTTTTGGATTGTTGAAATATTAGGCAATTTCTAGATTAAGTCCATAATATAAATCATGATGAACAAATCTATTAGATAAAGCATGTGAAGCATACTAGCATAACACAAAAGCATATCACGAGATCATAGCATGATTCAACAACAAATAGCATAACATGATGAATTAATCTACTAGATAAAGCATGTGGCATACTAGCATAGCACAAAAAGCATATCACGATCATAGCATGACTCAACACCAAATAGCATAGCATGATCATATCAACGAGGTGTATGCACAACTAGCACACCGTATAGATCGGATAGATTGAACATGAATAACACAAAGATTGGATCTTGGGAATACACGGTTGACGTTGAGGACAACGTAATGGAGAGGTTCTTGAAAGCGAAGCCAAGGTCCTCCAGGTCGTTGTCGTTGATCAGCGGCAACGGAAGAAGTCGAAGAAGTTGGCGATGAAGACGATGACGAGATGGTCCTCCGCATGTCCTTCTCGGAAGACGAGCCGTGGCGAAGATCGGGAAAAGTCGCGGCGCTTTCAAAAACCTTATTCGCCTTCTCCCGGTGCGGGGTCGTAAAGACGGCGGTTTCGGAGACCTGCTTGCCCCGGTTGCTAGTGCACGCGAACGATCGGGCTGGAGACTTGGTGACGGCGGCGCAAGCGCGGTGAGAAGAGGAAAAATACTATTTTACTACTTTAGGATTTTCTAATTTGAAACTCCCAGCTGTAGTTGTTATATTGTGTCTATTTCTAGAAGGCTTGGTACAAATATATAGGGAGGAAAACCCCCTACCTCCACATCAACTAGCAATATATTACTAATTGATATTGCACCTTTCACTTTTACTCATGGGCTGAAATAATAAAGTCTATTAGGGAACATAAAATATTGAGCTTTTGAGATTTATCGAAATTTTTTCATATGAATTTTAGGGAAACTATTTCATATATAAATTCTAACATGAGAGTGCTTGGTGGCGTGGCGGCACTGATTGTGCTAGCCATTAAGGAAACACAAAGTGCAGCGTAGAGGGCTCTTTGTTGCATACCTCAAACAACAACACCAGGTTGTCGATGTACACAAGTGCGTTTTTGTACTGTTAGACTGTTAGTAGCCAATAGAACTATACAGTTGCTGTTTTTTCTTGTTTTAGCAATCAAGAATCAACATACACGACAAGATTCAGTTTCTTCTTTTAATAGTAGATGATACATGGCTTACAATGGGCAATGTCGTGGCCAACATGCAAGCATATCCTGCCCATGGATCATGCATGTGGCATTTGGCACATAGAACTCCCGCTTACTTACGCCAATGTCGTGGCCAACATGCAAGCATCAGAAACGATGGCCATGCAGTGCTGAACTACAGAGCCATTTTACAGCTTCATATTGCGGCGCTTTGGAGAAGGTAGTCTCTCTCTTCCATAGAGACCTTGCGTCCTGGTCCTTGAGCCGAGTGTTGGCCCTCGCGTCTCCCTTTGGCAGCGCCGCCGTCGCCGCTCCTCCATCTCCACCACTGCCTGAGGGCCGGCTGTGCTCCGACTTGATGAGCTTCCAGCAACAGGGGGAGAGCCGCGTCCTTTGAGCTGTGAGCACCTAATGTGTACGATTTTATAGCTTAATGCTTGTTCCATTTCATAGAGTGGAGCTATGCGAGCGGCACTCTCTTTGAACCGAGTTCCTGTTGCGTCTCACTCCAAGAAACAAGAACATGTGTATAGATGCCACACAACACATGTTGTTGTCCGTCTCCCATTATTCAATCTCTCATTCTCGTCTTGGCATTGGTCATGGCATAGCGATAGCCTTTACCTACTATTTATAGGCAAAGTTTGCTCTGGCTTCACTTAAGATCAACTATTGGTAGGTGAAGAACTGAAATTCTCCACCCAAGCATGTAACCACGTAATATAAATAAATATAACTTCTCACGCTATTGCTTGTACGATAAACTGTAACTAATAACTAACGAGAGTGGGTCGGGAGAGAAGAGGAGAGCCACGAGAAAAAAAAAAAAAAAAATCAATGGTGGGTCTGGGTCGGCATGTCCAGTCATACTATATAGGGATAGGGAGTGGGATGCAACGGGAATCTCTAGGCCTGTTTGGTTTTTGCACCGGATCCAATCTTGTCTCGATCGTCAGACTGATCGAGAGGAAACCGACAGGAACACAAGTTTGATTCATGAGCGAGACGTTGCTTCGGTGCTTAATCTGCTTGGCATGCTTAGACTATGTATAGTGTTGCATGCAACCAATGCTCAAACTAGGAAAGATAAGGTTCAAGGCATAGATCCAAAGCCATCGCTAGCGGGTGCCGCTGCAGAAATCAAAAGTGATTCTTGGAAACCGTTTACATGCCTCAATGCTGAGTGAATAAGATATTTTTTTCTTCTAGCACAATCTCTCTACTCCCTCCGGTTTGGTATTAAAAGTCATTTAAAAAGAATAGCGATACGGTCTTCAAAACACAACTTTGACCTCTTGTTATTATAATAATATTTATGAAAATATGATATATGTATACTTTTATCAAAGTATATTTTAAGATAAAACTACTCATATAATTTTCACATTTACAAACTCAACAACTTAAAAGTTAGAGCTGTTTTACGGTGGTTGGGGTACTTCTTGGTTCCTCTCGATTCCTAAGTAAAATAATTAGTACTAATTAATTTTTAAGTGGAAGGTTAGTACGGTAATTGTGTCTCACCACGATACTTGGTCTCCTACCTCTCCCTTGACTGCCCCGCCATCATCGCACTCGCCAGATCAGGAGGCCGCAAGCAGCCGCCGCCGCCTCGCCCAAGTGATGATTAGACAGACATCAGAATGTGACCTCGGTGCAAACGGATCAGTATCCAGAATCCAGAGACCCTATATGCCTAGCAGAAAATGCCTGATGGGTTCAACTCCGATGACGAGCGAACTAAACACTGCAGTTTGACATACAAAATATCATCATCGTACATGAATATATATCATCTCTTCTGTGCTTAGTGCCGCCTCACCTTATACTCACTCCTTGCAAGGATCATGCCAGAGAGCTTTCGATCTCGTAAAGGAGTCCGGTGGAAAACAGGAAGCATGTTGTGATACAAACGCGGTGGACAGTGCCAGCTACAATAAGAGCTACAAGTTGTGCTACATTAACTGCACCCCACCCAGTTCTATCTCCAGTAGCTTCTTGGTAGTTTCTGTTGACACAAATTAGGGTTCGCGCCAACACACCAAAGAAAGAGCTAGATCGCTCTGCGTAGGGCAAGCCGAAATCAGGAATCGGCAAGCACCTAGGGACGTCCACACCTGGACCTTGTGCCTCCAACGATGAGCGCGATACGCAAGACACGTCGTCGGAGGAGCCTCGTCGGGAGCGCGATCGCAAGACACGCCCGGCGAAGTCTCTTGAAACCCGAAACCCCACGCGCCGGGAGGGACCCCGTCTGGGCGCCAAAGCAGCTATGGGCTGCCCTAGCCGGCCTGACCGCTCTAGGGCACTTGTCGCCGTCGAATCACCTGTGTTCATGGCAGCGACAACGAAGAAGAAGAGAGGAAGGAGAAGGAGATTAGGGTTTGGTAGTAGTGTTTTGACGATTGGATGTAGATGGGGTCAAATCGGCCATGAACCCCTTCATTATATAGGGAGGGTGGTCTTATCCTTTTAGGAAGGCGTCCTAGGGGCGTTTCAATCACCAAAAAATCGCACCAAACAAGTTTGGAAACAAACCGATTTGGATACGATTCGGATCGGCCGAAATCGGGCTGACCGGACGCTGCTACTGATAGCACCGGGCGCTCCGGTGGTCGAGTCGGTGCACATTCCAGTAAGCCCTGCGGATCGATTCGCCGCGCAAAACTCACCGGACCCTTGCCGGACGCAGGACCGGACGCATGAGTGCTTCCGGTGGTGAGTCCGGTGCAAGCCTGAACGCCAATGGGATGGCCGGGCGCCGGGGGTCACGGGCGGCCGGTGCCAGCGTCCGTCGGTTAAAAGCGAAGGTCGCGCAAACCGATCGCGGTGGGCGATGCACCGGACGCTGGACCGGACGCGCCAGTGAGTCCGGTGCCACTCGAGAGCCGTTTTCGATCCTCCTCGAGAATTTGGCTAAGTCTGGAAATTTGCGGTGACTTGGACCTCCAAAATATGGCTAAGTCTAGAATTTTGCGGTGGTTTAGCCTATGCCATTTTTGGGTGTAAACAGTTTCCAATAAAGGTGAGGAGTAGCAGGAAGAGGAGGGAGCAGACGAATCCACTGGCGATGGTCATGAGCTCCGGGGAGGCGAACTTGGCTCTGTACATCTCCAGGAGCGACAGTGTCACTGCGAAGAGCAGCAGGGACAGCAGCATCGACCGCCCCGTGCTCGCCATCTGGTGGGAGCTCGTCGCCTGCGAAGGGTCCGACGCAGACCTGGAGTAGAGCGGCAGCGGCTGTCGCCCAGTTCCGTCGTCGCCAGGAAGGAGAGATTTAACGGAGGCTGGATGAACGCGGTTGAACGGGGAAGAAATAGCAGAGGTGACACAGTAGGCCGGGCCTCGTCTTGTCAGCCGGCGCAGGCGTCGGCGCCGCTGCAGTACGGAGGGTCGGAGAGAAGGAAGGCCAAAGTGTTTCAGGGACCGTACTTCAATCATCCGTATAGTACTCTAGACATTATACTCATATTATATATTTATCATAATACCCTTAATTACATAAATGAATTTTGAAATTAGAATTATTTTAATTTTTGTTAGGTCAATTTTAGTATATACACACCTGGTGCATATGAGCCCACCATTTAATACACACTTAGTGTCCTCCCGGTACCCCTCTAAAATTGGTAAGTCTTAGTTCCTCTGTCTTGACAACCATTGTAAAAAACTCTAAAAGTTATTCATAATTTATATTCTCAATGTTTAACCCAAAATAACTTCTAATACCAAACCGGAGGGAGTATGCCTCAATGCTTGCTTTGTCATATACAAAACTTTTCAAAACGGTGGCATGGATGTATTATCTTCAGCACCAGATACATTGTGGGTAGTCGACTCGTCTGGGCCAGCAAGGCAATGCTTGCTTGCATGAGGCAAAGCGTGCGGTTCACAATTTTTTTCTCTATTTTTTCTTGATGAGTTGATGACACGACGAGTTGATTGAGTTCGTTTAAATTGGTCGAGATCAATCTTACTTTTGCGGTCATCAATTTATCCCCTATGTGGGTGCGCGGTGTTGGTGTTCTTTAATGGTGTGGATCGGAATCAATTTATGGACTTGTGTGTACTTGATTTAAATCATGCTTACCAAATGCTGCACAAGTTTTTTTTTTTTAGAAAAGGAGACGCTGTAACAAGTGTAGCACATAATCTTATTTTTTCTTTGCGAGCAATTCTTTTACCCAAATACGTACTAGCACCGTTTCTTACTACTTTTGTTTACACTCTAAACTCTCGGCTAGCTGATTTAGCCATCCACGCAGACAGCGTCGGTTGCCAAAAGCATCTAGCTACTTCCTCGGTCTCATTGTGTTTATCACCCTAAATTCCGTGTCATCATGTTCGATGATTCATATTATTTATTTTTTTTTATAAATATAATTTATTTTGTTATGACTTATTTTATTAATAAAAATATTTAAATATTAATTAATTTATTTTATTATTTACATAAATATTTTAAATAAGACGGGTCAAACATGAAATTCAAAAAACAAAAACGTCAAATTTCATGGGGACGGAGGGAGTAAGCTTAATTGGCCTTCCCATTGATGTGATATGTTTGGCCTTCCATTGATGTGATGTGGAGCGACATGGGCAATAGTACGTTCACCAGCGGTTCAGGCACCTGTGGAGCTCATTGCACAATATTTTTTTTTTTTTTGAGATCAGGCCATTCACCCTTTTTTTCATTAATAGGAAAGCAAAATTCAGTACAAGCAAAGCATAAAGCGAGACTCGGCACAACAGGAGAGCAGCCAGCTATGGGTCCTGAAACCTACCTACGGTATCATTTTAGCTTCTCGTTCATTGTACTAAAAATAAAGGGTGATATTTTCTTTCTCAAATTATTTCTTTGTATAAAAAAAAAAATTACCCAAAAATCATACTTTCCAACCACCGAAATATATAGTTGTTTTTTTAAGTAAATCCCTGCTCATGAAGTGAAATTCATGGAAGCAGGCTAAGCTCTATGACCACCATGAAGCAGTCAAAATGTTATTCCAAATATTTTTTTTGTACATATAGATCGACCTCCATCAAGAAGTTGCATGATTTGTTCTCCTTTTTCTCATCTCCAGCAACGAGATGCGTGGTAGTGAATAAGCTTGCTGGCGCCTGGGCCTCGGTCATGCCCCAGCGCAGTTCCTACTGCGTGAGTTTGGACCCGCACACTGCACAAGTGTAGTACAGCATTATTTTCTTTGAGAGCAGTTGTTTTCTTACTTTAGTTGTTGAATTGATCATAAGAACATGTGTGAATACCAATGACTGGTTGTGTGCTGCACTATGCATGGCAGGAGGTCAGGAAGACCTCCATAGACTTGCAGCAGCTCTGTCTTTCCTGTGCCTTGATCGGGGCAGGGAAAGACCACAACCAGCCACCATTGTTGACTAAGGAAGCCCCTAATGTGCAGTAGCAAAGATAAATGGAGGGAGGCACCCCAGAGCCTTTTCACCCAAGCTTTTCACTAACGTGAAAGCAACCTCTATAGCCACTGATCAGGCAGTTAGCACTAGGAAGGGTTTTCCAACCCCACTGAGTTGGCGAATCCAACGATGGTATAAACAACTATTATACTCCTTTATCTATTTTCTAGTGTCCTAGTAGAGCTTAATGATCCTGGAAATCTAACAAGGCATCAAGAGCTAGTGTAAGCTCAATCTAGGACCTCCTAAATGTTGTTCATACATGTTTCATGTTCTAAATCATGTTGTTCATGTCAAATAAAGAACTCATATCAGTACTTGACTGAGTGTTACTTAAGGCTCTGTTAAGCATTAAGAAGTGGGGATTTGTTGTAAAGTAAAACAAACACCTCAAATCCCCAAAAATCCGAAAATTGAAAAATCCCTAAAATCAGCTCAAACTCAACGCAAGAAAAGGATGGTGAGCTTCTTGTGAGTCACCTTGATATGGGTACCGACGAGAAACCGCTCGACGGGCGGGTGGCGCAAGCCCAACGCGGCGCGATCCGCGGCGAAAGGGATCTCGACGGCGCCATGATGCTCCACGATTGTTACTCTATCTCACGCGGAGGAAGGTGGACATGTCGCCAACGCAGCCACCAAAGATGCGTGCGGATGAGAGGAAAGGAGGAGTTTTGGTTTGGGCAAACAAGTTAAATGGTGAGGGAAGCTCGGTTGCCGTGCCCGCCTTGCAGCGGCGACCACCGGGTGCAAGCTCACTTGCCGTCGCCTCTAGACGCGACGCCCCGTGCGAGGAGACACGACCTCTCGGTCGCATGGGAGCCGAGAGCCGGCGGGCACCACGGGCAAAGCATGGCTAGCCGCGAGTGATGGAAGCACGGGCGGCGTTGCCGTTTTCCTCTTTCTCTCCGCCTATTCGAGAAATGAGAGAAGAGGAAGGAAAGGATAAGGGCGTCCCGGACAAAGTGATGCCATGCATTTGGTCGACCCACATTTGCTAAGCGCATGCATGCCGCCTGCCGTGGCTCGCCTCTCGAGTATGGAGGCGAGCACATGTGAGTTCCTAACTCTTGACCGTCGGCCTCCCTAATAAAGGATCCTCTAAAGTTTATGCAAGCACTCTAATAAAGAGGCTTGTGGACCGATAAGTCACGATGGGTCCGGCAATATCGGGAGCACATCCTTAAAATGAGCAATATGGTGCAAAGCTTAAGCAAATGGAAATGGAAATCTCGATGGTTTCCTTGTCCACTTGATCATTGTTGAGAATCGGCCTATTCACGGATTACCGGATCCGTGTTCCCGTTCCCGATCCAAGAGAGAGACGATCGAAGTTGTAGATAGATCCCGTTTCCCTTGCCCTGATCCCAAGAACACCACGAGAGACCGGATGTACGAGGGGAGCCATCTCTTCATTAGTCATCATAGGTACACACATAGTCTCGTTATATAGATGTAGCCATCAGGGCATATATGGTAGCCTCCAAGGCCCATATGGTATGAGCCCATCATTCCTCTAATTGAGGAATTCTTAACACTCCCCCTTGGGCGAATACCATGACAAATATATGCCTCGTTAAAACTCCAAAAACCCAATGGGAAAAAATGGAGAAAGAGTGCATTACTGTCGTTAAATGCATTTGCACATTATTGCCTCATTAAAAACCTTACATGAGAAACTTCAGGAAAACTCATCAAGGAAAAAAGAGTACAACATATGTCTTCTGGACAAGTTGTGACCTTCTGGATCATTATCATTTTGAATTCTCTATAATCTCGATCAAGGGTTAATATTCTAGGGAGTTCTCCCCCTGAACCCTGCAAAATTATCCCGCTATGCCAAAATTGCCTTCTACAGGAAGCATATCCACATATAGATTTAACAAGTATATTACATGCATAGTAAGAACCATTTCATATATAACCTTGACATTATGTTACTTCTGGAACCCATGGGATAAAATTATACATAAACAATAAGCCCACTTGAATGTAAATGGTGTCATGATAGAGCCTTTAAAAAGCTTTCAAACTCACCATTTAGAATAACACCATTATTGGTATTATTTGAGATCTTCAAAGTCTCATGAGTTATGATCAATATCATGTAAATACTCCCACTGATGACAACATTCATTGAGGTCATCCATTGCCACGACATTAGTCGTTATTTGCAAATAAACATAGGTATGAATAATCTAAGGGAGATTACAAGATGTGATTTCACAATAGTTAGTCTTTGTGACATTTGTTTCACTGCTCTTCAAGAACAATAAGAATAAAGAATAATGCTATAGCAATTTATTATATTATATCATGCATACATCAGTGTGCATATTTGTTCAATGCAAAGTTGCAAAGACACACATCTTCGAGATGTGATGAATAATCATTATTCTATATAATAGTCGTGACTCCTTCAGGGATTGACAATAGGTTCTTCAAGAATCTTTAATACATAGTAAGACATCACAGTCTAAGAAACTAGCGCAATGGGGTGTATTGCTAGTAGCACCAAATATATCATATCACTTTTAGAGGATACTTCAATTCCAATCTTCAGATGGATCATGCATTCTATCACAAGTATATGTACACCCACAATAAAAGCTCATAGAGTGAACAATGTGCTTATATGGTATACTTTTATTCCTTTCATTTCCTCTTTTCATTCATAACTCTTGGGCCATATATGGGTCTTTCCCTTTCAAGGGATTCACATATTTTGGTGCATTTAGACTTATAACCATCTTCCTTCGGGAAATAAAACCTTCAATGAGTTGTTGCCTTTATGGAGAGATTATTTCACATAAAGGACAATATTGGTACGAGATTTAAATGTTGCTTTTCATGGATTTTCAGAATCCCATTACTGCATATTTAATTCATGCCATTAGCCAGATTCACTATATAGCGGAACATATTCTCTGAGAACTTATGTCGAGTTGGTCTATTATGACCATTTGAACCATCGCTTTTCACCACACATTTTTTCAATGACGACCCATAATTATCCGAACATCGGGTTCTAGATATTCACTTAGCGATTTTACGGTTCAACCTCAATTTGCACATTTCATTTGACCCGATATGAGAGCTTCAAGCACTCTTGCCATGGACTTTGTTCGGATCCGGATTCTCATAAAGAGACTCATTTAGCAATTATAGAGGTAACTAGTGTCGACATATAATCTCGACTTTCAACGGGTTAATAATGATCTTCATTATTTCCCAAAAATGATAGATCCATTGTTGTTCCGTATTCCCGGCATTATAGTATGCGCGCGTTGCTTGCTAGGATTTTCATCTCGGGATGAACCTCATCATGAGGTAACTCACCAACGGGGTGATTTCTCTGAGGAGTATGAGAGGAGTTTTATCACATACAATGTGAGCTTGCTTCATGAGCATATGGTTGTGACATAGACCACTAGATCTTATTTACAAAGCGTCCCCCGCATAATTTGATCAAAATACCAATGTCAAGTGGATATAAAATTAATCCCGGGTATATCCACGTCTACTTCGGGTAGAAGCATTCATTTATTTATATTTTAACCAATTTGGTTGCTCCTCATGGCTACGGTTAGTTTGGCATAACTCGCGTGCTATACAACATAGGAGTATAACTAAACAATTAGTTTAGTTTGGATTTGTGCGTTTTAATTCATAAATATCAAGGCATTCCACAGAATGGGCATTCATCTCCCCTAATGCCGAGATATTTAATAGCATACTAAAATCCCCAATCACCAACTTCAAGTGGTGTATGTATGCTTCATGGTGATTTATGTGGGAAATATTACATACGGGGGTATATTACTATTTTTATATGCATTGAGCTTGGACTTTATTAATGCGGTTGCATGAATCTTTGCGTGGCATTCAATTCCTTCTACGAGGAGGAGTATATATCCTCAACTTTTTGTTGAGACCATAACTTCTAGTGAAGTATAAACTATTGCTCTGTAAGTTCTTGCTTTCAACAAAAACATATGTAGTCATCCATACTTAACACCTTCGGGTCTAATGCTCACCAATTGTTATACAATTGACAAATGATCTGCCCACTTGTGTTATATTGACCTTCTAGGTCATAAGCATGAAAAAAGACAGCTCATGGTGGCATTGCGCTTTACTGCGCGTTAGCTTGTAGCCGTGGTTGCGAGCAAAAAAAGCTTGGATGCGAGTTGTTTCATAGTCCAGCTCCTTTTTATTGCCCAAAAGCGACCCAATTACTCGTACCATAGAGCAAAATTGAGTCCTTGTATTTATTGCAACATATTCGTATTCTATATAAAGCATGATTTGGATCAATTCATTTTTCAGCATGAAAAGAGAACCATTTAATAGAATAGATAAGACCAAGAATTTTTTATTTATCCGGGAAATGTTATTTTAGCTACTTGGCGAGAGCAACAAAGACCAATATCCTTCGGGATAGATTCTCCATTGATAGCACAACTAAATATCATCACAGCTTTTCTATCTTCTGGTAGTTGGAAAGTGGATCTAAATAAATTTAGTGAGGTGTGGCATATACAGGACTTCTGGCCAACATACTACTGCACGGAGTAGTCACTCCACCCATATCAATCGGCTTACTTTACTTGTAGATATACAATACAATAATTTCCCCCTATATGATACCCACTGTCTTTTCTACGACTATGAATACCTCTAAACTGAGTCATGATATGCACTTCAGGGCTTCACAAGTTCAGGAAAGGACAATACAACGTTCTTCATCAAGAAGAAATATCGTGCTTTTGCACTAATCAGAGAAAACAACTTAGAATATTAAATCTTCTGGTTTATTGTAGCAACTTTATGTTGCCTAGGGGAATGTATTATCTATTAGCTAGCTTAAAGTCAAGAAAACGTTGATTTGAGACAAACCTCGAGTTAGGATGACACCACATGCTGGTTCTGTAGCACATAGAGAAGGGCAACATGTTGACTTCCAGGATCTTTTGTTAACCCAACTAATATAATGGTGTAAACCTATATTATCATGTTTGGCAAAATTATACCAACCAAGGTAGGGAATTATCTCCCCTCGAGGGAAGTTACAAGTGAATCCCAAATTCAGGTGTCTGATATACAAAGTCTCGTGCAATGGTTTTTCTTCAGGTTACTTCGGGTAAATATACCAAAGCATTAAAGAGAGTGCTAGAGAGAAAGAAAATGGTCTTGTATAGCCATACATCTTTTATTTATTTCCCAGAATTTTCCAAGCATGTGAGTTTTTCTATGATATTTATATTGGTCTTCACATGATACTTCGGGATTATATAACCCATATAAAACATAATCACACAAACATGCAAGGAAAAAGAATCCCATATTAAACTTCCAACGAGGAGCAAAAACAATTTAACATAAAATTGTATGAAAGCTAATAAATCTAGAAAATTCTGCTTCTAGATATCTAGTGGAAGTTGCATAAAAAAATATGATGGGAATAAATATTTAAAGTGTACAAGACGTTTGCAAGGTGTATTCGATGGTGCTACAGGACCCAATAGATGTAAATATTGCTCGGGAACAAAACCTTAGTTTGATCAACAACAGTTGAGGTGTTCCTCTGACCATGGCACAACAGCTTCAGGCTATGTGTCGATACATGGTGATCGATGCGCATGAGACTGGGTTCACATGGAATGTGCACCGGTGTGCTTGGCACAGTCTAGCGAGGAGACTAGTAACCTGCATTTTAGTATGGTGACACCGACATACAAAACGAGGACATGGAGGCACATCGTTTCCTGTCCTTTATTGTTCAAGGTAGTCTCCAAAAACCAGTTTCAGTGACTTCAGGTCCTGTGGTTGCATGATGTATTGTCCATACAAATGACCAACCAATAAGAGTCTCCGGTCATATATGAAAAAAAAAAAGCATTATTTACATTTTCGTATTAATAACCCATGCATCTACAGTATTGCATCTTCAAGATTTAAACTTGTAGAATAAAGGGATTAAAGGAGCATATATAGTCACGTCAAGCTGTATGCACTTGTGGCAGGGCCGGCAACAACCAGCGAGTACATGTCTCAGTATTAATTAATTAATAGAAAAATCAATTCTAGACCATTAAAAAAATAGTCCGTGACAAACAAATGTATAATTGCCCAACTTTAATGTTCAAAACAAATGCATTCTTCAAGATGCGATTTATTCATACCTTGCAGAGGATGTTTTTATCTACATCACATGTCGCGTAGGGCAATGATTAGTAGATACATACCATGTAGATCAACCCGCTTGATGACGACTGATATATGTCGCAATGCCGATTAACAGGTCGATGTCGAGCGCGTGTGCACTTAACCATAGGCAGCACTCCGAGATCACGAGCATCCCCCGATGAATCAATCATGGAGCAGAAGACATATTCGTGATTAGCCATAATACAAATGCATCCTTGTGACTAAAATAAGAAAATGCCACGTGATTTTTTCCTTCAAGAAACCATCTACTCAAGTAATCTACAAGATTAAATCTCATAGAGGATGGTTGAACGGGGAAAAAAAATAAGGAAAGCAAACCGTGGCCTCCCAACTTGAGGATGAAGCGATGACGATGCAGTAGGATGCTGCGATTGTTGCTTTGTTCTTGCATGCGAATGTACAGGCCGCCGCACCCTCCTCTAACCTCGCCGGGAGCAGGCCGCCTGCAGACGTGCACGACGAAGACGTCGTTGAACACGAGACGAGCTGCGGCAACGTTCGCCTCCCTGCAGTGGGGCTGGTCGTCCACGAAGAAGAGATCAAGTCCATGACTCGTGCTCGCAACTGGCGGCGAGGATGGTCGATGACTACGAGCACAAGGAGGCTCACGTGTTGCCAGATTGAGATGACGCCAGAGTCATGTCATGAAGAACAAAAATCAATCTATTATTAGCAAAAAATAGAGATCTCTTTCGTATGTCCATGCATGCATGTTGCCGATGATGGTGCATGCGTGCCTACGGCTTGCATCGGTAGGCAGCGCGGCGTTCGCGTGAGCCAAGAATCGCCAATCCATTGGAAAAACATAGATCAAACCATCATTAGCACCAATTTTCACGATCCATAAATAATCAAGAAAATAAAAATAAATGATCGAGTTGAGCCCGAGCCAGGCTCTGAATCACCACGTCGAAACGGCGTTGATCCGCACCGTCACTTGTCGGTTCATGTGCGATCGTATGGGAGGATGACAATCCGCAGCCGCCGTCATGATTGGTTCATCACGGGACTCGATGTTGGTGATAGATCGATGTATCGCATGCACGCCGGGGTGATTTTGGAGACCTCCAGCTCCAGGATTGGAACCTGAATGGCGAGCTGTCCGTGCGGTGGCTGATCTCGCGCCATGCATCAGCGTGCGTCGATTCGCTCATGGCAGATTGACGCTCCAACGGAAGGCATCAACCCGCCGACGCGTCCATGACCGATCCATCGGAAACGAGAAGATCAATTCGTCATTAGCGATGACAAAAAAACAAATAGATCTAAACGCAACGATTAAGAACGACTCACCCAGCGGTAGAGCTGCTGATAACGTGTTGAGAATCGGCCTATTCACGGATTACCGGATCCGTGTTCCCGTTCCCGATCCAAGAGAGAGACGATCAGAAGTTGTAGATAGATCCCGTTTCCCTTGCCCTGATCCCAAGAACACACGAGAGACACAGATGTACGAGGGGAGCCATCTCTTCATTAGTCATCATAGGTACACACATAGTCTCGTTATATAGATGTAGCCATCAGGGCATATATGGTAGCCTCCAAGGCCCATATGGTATGAGCCCATCATTCCTCTAATTGAGGAATTCTTAACAATCATGACCTCTTTACCACCACAGTTTTCACCATTTACCATCAATTACAATGCCATGAAAATAAAGTGGTCGATTGATGGAAAAGCTGTAAGCAAAATCGTCGACAATGCAGGCAGAATATATGGCATGTTATGAGGCTACGGGGTAGGCTGTATGGCTAAAGAATTTTATCCCGGGATTAAGAGTGGTCAACAACATATCAAAATCACTCATGTTATACTGCGATAATAAGCCAGCAGTAATCTATTCGAGTAGCAACAAGTCAAGTGGTGCTGCCAAACACATTGACATCAAGTATTATGTTGTGAAAGATAGAGTCGAGGATCGGACAATTGACATCAAGCATATAAGTACAAAGTTGATGTTAGCGGATCCGCTCACAAAAAAGGCTTACCACCCATTGTGTTTAGAGGACACGTTGCCGGCATGGGTCTGGTAGAGAGCCTTTGATCCTAGAATTATTATGGGACATATATTTATAGCATTCCCCCATAATGCACAAACAAGTTCATTTTGAAATAAGAACGATGTACTATAGTCATCAGGGTACACAATAGTACTTAATTGGCTATTGTAATCCTAGGTCTTGGTGTATCATTTTATTGAGAAATGAATTTATGAAAAAACTTATGATCAAGGGGGAGAATGTTGAATTGATCATAAGAACATGTGTGAAAGTTAAAGACTGAACATGTGTGAATACCAATGACTATTTGTGTGCTCATTTGCATGGCAGGAGGTCAGGAAGACCTCCGTAGACTTGCAGCAGCTCTGTCTTTCCTGTGCCTTCACCAACGTGAAAACAGCCTCTATAGCCACTGATCAGGCAGCTGCTGTTAGCACTAGGAAGGGTTTTCCAATCCCACTGAGTTCATCACCACTGTGATGGCGAATCCCAACGATGGTATGAACAACTACTATACTCCTTTATCTATTTTCTAGTATCTAGTAGAGCTTAATAATGATCCTAGAAATCTAACATTAGTCACACTCTCGGCTAGCTTAGTCCATCCATGCAGACAAGACAAGCATCGTCTGTTGCGAGGTACTCCTATCTGCCTTTGGCTCAGCCTTGTGCCTTGCATAATTGCCTTGATGTGATGTGGAGCGACATGTGGGCAGCAATCGACAGCAAGCAGAACAGCGTGGTAAGTAGCGACAGCATAAGCGCACGATGGGATCACCATTCGATCAGGTAGCTACATGACTAGATTGCAGCTAGCCAACATATAGTAGCACCCAGTGGCGGAGGCACCTATCTGGTGAGGTGTGGCGTCCGCCATACCTAAATTATTTACAAAAAAAAATATTATGTATGCATTATGTATATGCATATTTAGTATATATACGTCAATACTCATACATCATACATGAATTGTTGGGCGTTGGCCACTCGTGGGCCTGCATGGCTGCATGAGCCCACGGTCCATCAAGGAGGAGTTCTCGTTGGTCTTTGCTTAGGGGCTGATCGGCTTGACGATTCAGTTGCCGTACGCCGCCGACGCAGGCACGCGCGACGCGCCCCAGACGAAGCAGTCACGAGACCATTTTTGTCCAAACATCAATCAGTGCCAACTCAAACCGAGATGCACCACAGCAAGAAGAGCCCCAAGATCAAGAGCACGAGAATGTGGGGCTTGAGGTTCCAGTGGAAGAGGCAACGAATGAAGAGGAAATTCATGTCGAAAATCAGATAGGTAGCCAAGGGGAAGGGGATGAACATGATCTAATTGAAGTGATGAACTCAGATCACATTGAGCCTGACCCAGGGCTTCGGATTCCAATTAATGATTTTCATCCCAACATCAGAGATGAAGTTAAATTGGCTTATGTAGCAAAAGGTCCTACCCGACCAGTTGGTCAAAATTATCCACGTTACTATTTTGATAGAAAATTTTGGGAAACATGGTGCACAAAACATTCTTGGCTGGAATATAGTGTGGAGAAAGATGCAACTTATTGCTTCTATTGCTTTCCTTTTAGGCAAGATCCTATGGATGACAAGTTCGGTCACACTACCTTCACTAAAGAGGGGTATAGTACTTGGAAGAATGCATACAAAAGCATTTCCTCTGCTCGTCATGAAGTAATATATTTATATACACATACAAATACATAATGTTCTAGGGTGTGTAAGCATAGTTGTCTAATTGCACTTTACAGACCTGCCACACCTAAAAAAATTTTCTGCCTCCGCCACTGGTAGCACCATGAGTGTTTGCTTTCCCTCAATGGAGCTATAATTAAGGATCATGACACCCTTCCACCTACATTCCTGTTGCATCCTACTCCAAAGAACGTGACCCACCGACATATTTTCCTATCTCTGCCTCCACCTATTAGGTCTCTCATTCTTGTCTTGGTAACTGAATGGCCTAACACTTGTGTAGTTTAAGCTGTTGGTGGTGACGGCAAATGTGAGAGGCTAGCTATTTATAAGAAGGAAAGATGCAACTGCATGGTACAGACATGTACTGTCGTCCTTGTCATTCAGTTTAAATAAGCTGTTTGGAAGAAAAAAAAAACATGGGTCGTTCATTGGTTCACATCGGACGGTGAAAAAAAAAAAAACAGGTCAAGAAAAAGTACCGAGAAGTATCAAATTAAACATATGGACCCATAACTATAATTTTTTTAGATATTATTGGAAAATGAATGGTAGTTCAATAATTCCACTCCCTCCTCAGCTCGTACAGATGCAATTATACCCCTCCTTCATGCCCGAACGGAGTATACCTTCATTGAACTGAGATTTCCTACGAACAAACGGAACATTGTGCAGTTATACCCCTCAGTAAAAAATGGACGACTGAGATTTGCTATGAACAAACAGAGCATTGTGCAATTAACCTGACAGGAGGAGGGGTATAAGTGCATCTGTAAAATGTTCAGCTACAGGAAATATAACCTGACAGGGAGTAGACTTCCTGCCCGAGAAGCATTGTACGAGCTGGGGAGGGAGTTTACTTCCTGTAGCTGACTGCAAATCTCAGTTGAATAATTCAATGACTTAATAGCAACTCTCAGTTCAATAATTCAATTCAATGAAGTGAGATTTGCTATGAACAAACAGACCAACAACAAGGCGGACGGACATCCTCAGTAAAATCATGTAAAATCATGGCCTCCAATGCGCTTCATGTCCTTGACATCGTCCCTGTATATGCATATCCGCGGCCTCCACTGCTATATATTTGCTACGTACCGGCCATGGAAAGTTTGCATGGAGATTATGCATTGGATATATTGAATGAGATATGCAAGATTGGAATTTCAACAGGATTATTATGGTGAGCGAGCTTCTAAGCATGCATGACGCCACTGGATTGAACGAGATATGCAAGATTGGTAATTAATCAGGATTATTATGGTGAACGAGCTTATAAGCATGACGGTTTTGTGATGGTCTCAGAATCTTGATGGCCTACAGGAGTCAACTTTCTTTTGCAGTCTTATTAGACTCAGTAGCATAGCACGTCCAGCGAGTCTTCATCGTTGTCTCTGTCGTCCTCCTCCGCCGCTGGTGTGCAGCTGATCATCGATAAGCAATGCAAGGTACGAGCATGGAAGATGAGGTCTAACTAGCAAGGTCATCCTGAGCACAAATTTGTCCCCCTGCATATATAGCACACAAAAGGGACGGGTGTAGCCGACGGATGTGATACGAATTCCAGTTTTACCTTTTGTTTATTGAAGATAATTAAAATTACTATTTTACCCTTATTATCCAAATATAATTAATTATATATAATAAAAATTACAATTTTATCCTTTGTAGCTGATGCAGTGCCTCATGAGGGAGATGGGCAATATTTGCCAAGCACTTGGCTCATCGTTTGCGGCACTGATGTGGAGCTCATTGCACAACTCTTAGCTACAAGAAGCGGAGAAACCAGCGTGGGAGTACTGCATCATATGGCCCGATTGTGTCAACACCCTCCACTACAACTGATGACTACCGGCGGAAATTGGATATCTATGATTTTAGCAAATGAACTAGGAATTCGAATTTTGGTGAAGGGGAATGAATTATAGTTCATTTTTTTGAACTAGAGGATATCCATTTGATATCCATTGACATCCAACTGCGATCTGGACTGATGTGGCATACAGTAACGCGATGCGTGCTTGATTTCACCAAGTGGAGCTATACTACTCTAGCACGACTCCTTGGACCTAAATTCCTGCTGCATCCTACTCCAAAGAACGTGATCCACCAACGTATTTTCCTGCCTGCCGGCACTTATTAGGTCTCTCGCTCATTCTTGTCTTGGCAATTGGCATCTAAATGGCGTAAAACATTTGCAGTTTTAGCTGTTGGTGGTCATGACCACCACAATGTGGGAGGCTAGCTGCATTTATATAGGAACGAAGGATGCAATGGCATTGTAGTGTACCATATTGTCCTCGGTCTGTTTTCTTATGCAATATATAGTTTGGTTCAAAAGTGAAAATATAAAGAGTCTAAGGTATATTTTCCTTTTGGAGTTTCACGCCGGTTTTGACCTTTTCTAGAAATTTCCACATGCTCATTCTTTGTTTTGTTTTCTAAATAGTGCGCGGACGATTGTTGCCGCACATGCTCTCCCTCGTCGTCGATGCCGTGCACATCGATTAGACCCACCGATCTGGTCGTCCTCGATAATTTGGCAAGGCACGCCAGCCCCAGCCGTGACGCATTGCGATTCAGCCACCACGTCGATTGGCAGCTACGGCACCAATTCAGGTCCACCGGCACCTCGGTTCGCTTGAGCTCGAGGTCATCGTCGTTGCCATGAAGCACAATCTTTGTTATTACCGTCATGAACTGAGTCAAAAAAAAAAAAATTGTTGCAAAGTTTTTGTACATACAGATCTTTTGCTTCTCAAGTTTAGTATAAACTGAACACACTTTTTGGTTGTGTCAATTTTTTTCTATCAAACGAGGCACAGGGGATTAACATTTGTTCTGCATGTTTTCTTGATTTTGTTGTATGTTGGATACAAAACCTTTTGTTCCATTGCAGTGCAGTGTAGTTTCATTTCATGGTGCTTCCTCTACATCAGCGAAGATGCATTGACTGGCCGCCGCGCTGCACTACGCCGAATTGTTTGTGTCTTGGCTAATTAAGCCATTGAACTTACGGTTGAACAAACGAGTTATGGCTGGCTAATTTCCTTGCTTAACAATGATGAAACAATATATGGTATTATTAATCTAATAAATGGTACAGATATAATATGGTTTATAAAGAACAATGAATAAGGTGGATCAGCAAAAGTTTTTACAGCTTGCATTGCTTATTAACACTCGTCATGAATCTCAGACGTTGACATACCAATGCAAAAAAAAAAAAAAAAAAGTATCTTTCATTGCTTAACGCTACCCGCACCTCCTATTTTCTGATCTCTAGCAACAACTGCAGATGCATAGCACCTTACTCCAGATTCCTATATGCTTACTTTCACTAAGGGGAGCCATGCGAGACCTGACTAGGAACATGACTCATCAATTGACACAACTCAATATTTTCTTCACCATTTTTGCTTCGCTTCGATCTCACATTTCAATCTTATCAGACGAAATATATGCACATAGTTTTTGCAATTTTCAGATGTTGATCATGTCACAAGGAGAACCTAGCCATTTATAGACAGAATGCACTCACATGGTACAATAGCGCCACTACTTTCATGAAATCAATTATTGTTGTCCTCGGAATTGGTAGATGAAGAACTAAAAGTCACCCTAGCATGCAACTACATGTGAATTATTTTTAGTTCTTTAATTATTATCTATAAATATCAACAACTTACGCTAGCTACTACTGTGCAGTATGACCAACGACGAGTGAACCAGGAGAAAAAGGAGAGAGGCTAGCTAGAATGCCATGGATATGCATGGATCGGCATTTCCAATTAATCATAGGAGTGAGAGGCAGTGGGAATCTTTGTTCGTGTTTGGTTCTTGCACCGGAACTCACCTCATCTTACCGAGCGACAAAAGCAACACAAAATGGTGTTTTCTTCATGGCTGATGTTGCTTTGGGGCCTTATTATGGGACGACATCTTGCTCAGGGGCCGGTGGCACTTGCATCTTGATCTGTTCCTATTGCACCTTACTCCCAAGAATATGATCCATTGATATGTTCTTGTACCGTCTACACTTCAATAATATCTCATTCTCGTTAGGAAATATAAATCATCAGCACACGGTCGCTCATTCTCGTCTTGGCAATAGAAAGGACACGCACACAGCCTTATATGCAATTTTTTGCCGTTGGTCATAACATAGTGACTCACCTGTAGATATTTATATAGGCACCACAGAGTGGATCGGAGTAGCATGGTGCGGTGGATGGGGCGAAACTGTGGCGGGGCAAAGTCATCTGCACGGCTGGCTCCTCCATGCAGACGAGCGCCTTAGGGTAGAGGTACAGAGTGGTGCTGCACGGGCACCTCGGTCTTCAGTGATCAGGAAAAAGGTAAAAGGATGATGGGTTGATGAAGAGGAGTGGGGCGCAAGGGATAATGTAGCTCCACATGGTGAAAGCAAGCATCCATGGTGCCATTGTAAAGATCTAGAATGGTTCTATAGGTCTGTGTTGACACAACAACCAGTGCTTGCCGCCAGTCTTCATGTCCGACCAGGAGATCGAAGGGCAGCACCTCTCCGACCACCCCACCCTCACGCACTGCTGCTGCACGTCCCACAAACAATTCGGCCCATACGATGTTTTTTTTATCTGCTGTGGTATGGTGATTGGCCTTTCCGGAAAAGAAAGAAATAGCTACTGTGTCTCTACTTGTTGTTTCTCTCGAAGACACGGTTGGCAATGCTTGATGCATAATAATGGTACGCACGAAGGTTTAGGCTGCCTTGCCAGCAAATTTTCACTAATGCTGTATTTGTAGTAATTCTAGATAAGTAGCTATGCTTACTAATGTTAATAATCTGTAGAAGACAAGAAGCACTAGATGCAGAACCAAGGTCAAAGATCTTTTTTTAGAGTTCAAGGGCGGGATCACCCCAGCCTTTCGATTGATATCAAAAGACAAAACGTTTTACAGCACCAGTTTGTGGACAGGCCACAGATAAACCATCCCTTTGTATATATCTGTGGACTATGATGCTTTTAGTTTTTCCATTGAAAAGTTAGAATGAAAAGACCTAAACTCGATAGGAATGTCTCAAGCGCATGTGCTTTTCACAGGTACACGCTTCGGAATTCCTAATACATCCCAATCCCTATGTCTATGGATCAGACATGAGGACACACATATGACAATGCCATGTCGATTGATCAGCTCCATCTTCATATATTCTTGTTTAATCAGTCTATACCATGTAGTGTGAGGAACTATATATAGGTAGCATAGCAGAAATTATTCAGTACGCTAATAACTTCTTGTAAGCTTGCCACCTAGCTAGGCAACCACACACTGTCACTGCGTGCATCAATAATGAAAAACTAAAAGGGTGGGGCTGGTCTTCCTAAATGATGTGCATCATCAATAATGGATCTATACATTCATTTGAGAGTTGAAATCCAAATGATCTCTTGTCAGGGGTGCAAATTCAATTGTGATAGCTTTTCATAAAGGCTCTTTCAATTGTGAAGAATTGAATGGTTATTGTCGGGGTTCTCTACTTAATAATAATTGCAAAGAGAACGGCCGGGCGTCCCCACATGGATTTGATTTTATTTAGTACTGATTGATCGAACCAGTATTTTTCCCCAACTGCTATATAGCATTCTTTTCTTATTTTAGCAGTCAGAACACTCAAATTTTTCATTCATGATACTGACCATTCAAAACCATATTTTCTGGATGAGCTCACTCATCGTTCAGTAGTAGATCAAACCAGTGTTTTTCGCCTACTGCATGCTATATATAACACTCTTTTCTTATTTTAGCAGTCAAAACACTCGATTTTTCACTCATGATCTTAGTTACAATGTTCCCGGGTCGAGGAATGGGGACGAGGAACGCGTTACGATATTGTCGAAAGACATGGTACGCAGGCCTGTTCATCTACGGTTTGTCAAAACCGTAGTGTAAACCGGGTATCATTAGATTAAACAAATAGACAGTATATTTTTGAAGGATGAACAGTGTTTTAAGAATGTTTTTGCACTGACTGGTTTTTGCTACGGTTTGGAGAAACCGTCGATGAACAGGGCTAATGGTACGAAGTGAGTATACCTCATTAGTCATTAGCTTGTTTTTTTGGAGTTGGAAGGTGAACCATGTAATTTCGAGACGATGGTCCGAACGATGCACGTGGGACGAGAAACATATTCCATATTTCATTCATTGTATATACCAGTAATAACAAACAAAAAATAGTAGTAGACACATGCAAATACAAGAATAAGCAAAGGAAGAAGGAAAACAAAAAAATAAAGGAGAGTAGAAATATATGGGCCAGCTATTTCCCGGCCCATCAGCCCACCTCCTCGGCTCTTCCTCGTCCGCGCCTCGCACGGTAGCTTTGCCGCTGCCACCGCCGATTGGTCGCTGCCGAGCACCATATCACTAGTTGCTTCATCTCCGCTCCGGCGTAGGCCGTGGGTGACGACCCCTGCCGGCCGGACCGCTATCCATCCACGATCCGAACTTTGTCCTGCTTCGTCCCCGTTCCTTGTTCGGGACGAAGTTCCCGGGACACGGAACGTGGCGTCGTTATGCGTTCCCGGTGACTAAACACTTGTTTTGTTGAGTCCAGCGATTACTACTCAGAAGCACATCATGATCCAGGCACACCGTATTGCTCACTCATCCTGAAATCTGGTTTTGAATGCTAAGTATCATGAGCTTAGCACTCTGCTTTCACTTGATGCAGAGCAAAGCACAAAGCAGTGTTTGGGTAATTGTCTACGGTCCGAGTTCCTGTTGCCTCTCACTCCAAGAAACATGACCATAAATGCCATACAATATGTTTTTGACCATCACCCCTTCAATCTCTCGTTCTCTTCTTAGGGCATGTACAAATGACAGAGACGGCTGCTGTCTGTAAGTTTTTTGAAATTTACAACATAGACAGCTAAACCGACAAAGCTCATACAACCCACAGGCGGTTCTTGTCTATTTAGCTGTCTACAAACTATTTAGTGCTTACATGTTGCTAGGATCAATCATGGATATCATTTCTATATACCATTGTGTGGCTAATTGATACAAAACCAATCCTTCAAAGTAAATCATATATATTATGTTAATATAATATAATATAGTTCATGAACGAAATATAACGTTCATCTTCCCATGAATCAAATTACTATTATTTTATCCAATTTCTTAGTTCCCACGGCGTTTTTTTTTTTTTTTGAAACTAGTTCCCACGGCGTTGGCCATTTGTGCATGACTGTATGGCTCACGCTTGTTGCCTACGTAGTATATATATAGTTTACTCCTATGGTATTCCAGGTGTATTTCTTCTTTTTATTTTTGTATATGAAAAAGCAGCAAGGTGACATAGCCGTGCCCTTTGCTTGTGCATTTCAGAGTAGTACGGCACAGCAAACAGAGCACACGGCAAGGCAGGTGCAGCAGATCCCTTCGTGCGCCGCCTGGAGGGCTTGTGCCATCGCGTTTGCCTCGGAGCACGGGCCACTGCCGTCGCTTCACCAGACGCCGGCTCTCCTCTCTTGCTTCATTTAATGTCGTCGGAGCGGGTGGTTTTTGTAAATTTGCATCTCTAAAGACGGCACTCCGGCGACTGTTGTACATGCCCTTATCGGCAGCTGAAATTTTAGCCATTTGGTCATGACTTGGCAATAACCTTACAGAGCTATTTATAGGCGAGCAGGTTTACTCTGTCATCTCTTGAAATCAACTAGCAGTATTGTTTGGTTTGGATTGGTAGGTGAAGAAAATCATTCAATGTGTACACGCACCTACACTTCTAAATAACTATATAACTTAATTCTAACGCCATCAAGTGTCGTGAAAAACGAGAGTGCGTTGGGATAAGATGAGCCACACGAAAATATGTATCAAAGGTGGGTTGGCATGTCCAATCATAAGATGAGAGTGGGATGCAGCAGGAATTTATGGGCATGTTTGGATCTTGTTTGGGAGCTCGTTTCAGCTCGCTAAGCGAGAAAACTGTTAGGAAGACTGTTTGATTGACATATGAGTTTGCTTGAGTATTTGATTGATCTAGTGACCGCTAGCCATATTTTCTAAGGAGAACAATTTCGGCTCGCCTGGACTAGCAAGGCAAAGGCTTGCTTGTGCAGGACACAGGAGTGATGAGACAAGACAAGATCAGCCGAGGAACCAACTTTTTCTCTGAAATGTTGTAACAAACTGATTCTTGCGAAATAATACGGGGACAACTTTTGTCTAAAAATAAATATTCATCGGTTATGATTTTGTTCCATTAATAAATAAAAATAAATACTCTTCAGCTGCAGTGTGAAAAATTGGATCAGGTGATCAGGAAAGACGTGCCTATATATATTGATTTTGGTTGGTCTTGACAATCATGAGATTGAAATGATGATCAGGAAAGACATGCCTATAGATTTGCTCGCTACTTGATCTTGGTACGCTGCGCAAGTATAGTATTATTTTCTTCTTTTATTTTTGGGTGAGAAATTGTTTTCTTCTTTTTATTAGAACATCTAACTAGTAACTTTAATGGGTTTCCTCAAAAACTAGCACTAATGTTTTCTTATTTTAACGACTAACATACATAATTCTCATTTTCTTTTTCAAGACAGATCAACATAATGTATTCCTGTTTTCTTCTGGTTACATAGTTCCAGATTGAACTCGGACTTACCCAGCCAATGTGGAAAGCCATGCATCCTGGGGCACTGTGGTTTTGGACTTTTGGCCAAATGGGCCATAATCGCCTAGCTCCTCTATATCGTGGCCCTTGTGGAGCTCATTGCACAACACTCAGCTATGAGATGTGGAAGCAACATGGTGACTGCACTGAGTGCCAGGGATGAGGCGAGCACCAGACGTGACACCAACCCTGTCCTATACATCAGCCGTAGCACGTTTGGCCCAAATTGCTGTTGCATCCTACTCCAAAGAACATGACCCACACCGACCATGTTATTTTTCCTTTCAGCATCCACCTCGATCTCTCTCTCTCATTCTTGTCTTAGGGATGGCATGCACCCACAGAACTTTCACAGTTTTAGCTGTTGGTGATGGTGTTGAGCTAGGGTTTCCCAACACGATGCGATCCTCCGCCCAGGCGGTGCCCTGGGGGAGTTAGGTAATTGGAGAAGGGAGTTTCTGGACTCTAGACAGAGTAAAAATAACTGCTCATTATGGAATTCACCCACCCCCTTCTTCGGGGAGGGGACTCCTCCCTATTTATAGTCTTACATTTGTCAAGACATGATATTACAATTTTACCCTCTATTATTCTCGGCATATTCCCTTATATACACACACCGCCTAGGCTTTTAGCGTATTCTCAGGTTCCAGCTTCCTCCATCTTTTCGCAGGGCCCACCTCGTCGGTTGCCATCTGAGACATGAACAGCGAAGGTGCGGGTCTCCGCCGCGGGCTTGGAACGTAGTTGGCGAAGGTGTGGCCTCAGTCCCCTGGTCAGCTCCGCTCGGGGCCTGGGGCTAGGCGAGTGCATGCGCAGACCTCCGCGGCACCCTCGGGCTCGAACGCGCGGAGGCCGGGACCTTCGCCAGCTTTCCTGGCGGAGACTCGGGGATCAGTCGCCTCTCCTGAAAAAGCAAACATTACGAGAGACTCATCGTTAGCTCCGGCCCTCGCGAGTTCCCGGGGTTCGGGACACCTCCGCTTGGTGCCTGCGGGGGCGCGCCCCAGCAGTTCCCCCCCTTGAGGGTGAAAGGCCGCGGCCGAAGGTGTGCCTTCGCTCTCAACGATCAGGGAGCACTAGCGTAGGTGTTGAGAGGTTCCCCGACGATTCGCGAAGGTCTTTTGCCGCACTGAAGTCGAAGCGCCGGGTCGCAACGGTCCGATCGGCGCGTCCTTCGAGGCTGAGGTGACCGTTGTCAGCCGTCAGACGCGACGTTTGTTTCGGGATGCGAAGGGGCGCGGTGGGACTATAAAAGGGGTCCCCCCCCCCGGGTCGAGTCTCACCCCAGCCATCGCTTTCATTCCTTCCTTACTTTGCCTTCCTGCGCCTATTTGGTTTCTCGCCCTTCATCGCCTTTGCCTGCCTCCGCTAGCCCTTGTTCGACGCCTAAGTTTATGCGTGCTAGTCCTTGGCCGTTCAGCGTAAGGGGCCGCTTCCCCCGCCGAGAGCTTTACGGGCCATACGCGGAGCTTCTGCCATACCGCTCTAGTCAGTACCTGCGCCTCTTTGGGGAGTGCATGCTGGACGCTGCTCGTGCTCAAGATCTCGAAGACACCCTCTCTGACGTCGAAGCTTCCGTCGGAGACCTCATGGCCCGCGAAGATGCTGACGCTACCTACGAGCTGGGTTCCTCGAAGATGACCCAGGCGATGCTCGATGACTTGGTTCAGAAGGGGTTCATCAGAGCAAACTGTGATGTGAAGCTTCCGCAAGGTGAAGTCGTGCCGGAGCTGCCGGAGCCGCAGCACCAGTGGGGCATCGTTTTCAAGGACTTCTTCACCTGCGGCCTCCGCCTGCCGTACGCTTCCTTCTTGCGTACGGTGGTGGAATCATTTGAGGTTCAGATCCATCAGCTAACTCCCCACGCTTTTCTCGCCTTGTCGAAGTTTGCGTGGGCAGTTGAATCTTACGACGGCGAGTTGGACACCAACACCTTCTTCCGCTTCTACGAGCTACATAAGCAGCCGAAGCCCCGGAAGATGCCGGACGGTAGCGAAAGAGGTTGCGCTTCGGGTGTCTTTGTCACGTTCAGTTCCCGCCGCTATCGTAGGCGAAGAGAAAGCGGAGATCTCCTACGCCCGAAGAACAAGTGGGAGCAGGGCTGGATGGATTATTGGTTCTATGCCAAGTCCGCGTGCGACCAAGGCGGTTGACGGGAGGAGATATCCCGCTACCCCTTCGCGTCGTCGGCTTGTCCCCGTGGACATCGTGTCCCGTCCAGAGCCCAACGACGATCTTACAGAGCGACGGGAGAAGTGTCGCGAAGCCTTCCTCCTCGCCTGTCGGTATTCGGGGGGCCGCGATCTGGTGGAGGAGATCTGCGCGGCTAAGTACTCGCCGGCGAAGCGATACAAGGATCCCTTCACCGTGGAGAGGATAAATCGCCCGTTTTTCGGGGACGCGGAGGTGTTGGTTCCGCATCCCCGACTCGGTGTTCGTCTCCGGAGGGCACTAGTGCAGATGCTTTCGTCATGCAGGTTGAGATGGATGCCCAAGACCTTTTGGGTCCCATTTCAATGAAGGAATTTCGGCTCGGAGGTCTCGGGAGGGCAACATGCCCCTTGCCGAACCGAGTTTTTCGAGAGATGAAGATCGAGTATGGCCACCACAAGGTTCCTCGCAAGGTGTTGGAGGAAGTGCGGCAGCCGAGGCCGAGGAGGCTGCTAAACTTCGCGAAGGCGGCCGAGGACAAGTCCACCGCGGCGCCCGCCATCGATGACAAGAGATGCCCCCCCGCTAACGCGTGGGAAGTCGAAGAAGACCAAGGTGGAGGGCGGCACCTCCGCCCGCCGCTTGGCCTCGTCCCGCGGCTGCCACGGCTAAGGAGGAGGCCAAGAAGAAAAAGAAGCTTGCTAGCAAGGGGGCCGCAGCGGTTGCACGAAAGTGCGCTGCCACGACTCCCGCGTGGGACGGAGGAACGCGGTGAGCGTCCGCGCCGGGTCCTCCAAAGCTCCCTCCCGCTGGTTGGTGGCGGTGGTGTTTCTTCGGCGCTGGAGGACGCCCCATTGTCGCCCACCGCCGATAATTGCCGGCGTGCCTTCTTGGGGAAAACGACGTCGGAGGTCTCAAAGGCCATGGCCGACCCTATGGCTGATTTCCCGTCCTCGGCGACAAGCTCGGCCGGGTTCGCGTAGCCGGGAGCTTTCGGGAGTCGGCCCGAGGGTCTCCGCCCGTCAAGATGCCGGAGGAGGAGGTGGTCGCTGATTCTGCCTCTGCGGACTCTTTCGTGCCTCCGGTTGGGGGCAACATCACCTATGCCCAAATGCAGGAGCTACGCGCTGCTCACAACTTGCTTAAGGGCAAGGGAGCTGAAGCTGAGAGCTCCGCAGCAAAAGCCGAGAAAGCGGCGGAGGTATTGGAGGTGCTGCGCACTGGCGCGGCCTCCGCTCGTGTCCGAGGTACGTTTTGTTTGCTACTTTTCTGTTCCTGCTGTTTTTCCACTTGGCTAATTTTTGCTCCCTTGTTGTTTCAGATGCTGCCGGAGCTGTTGGTGGTTTGGGGTTGAATTCCCCTTAGATTGCTTTGCAGGGGTGACTTGAGTGAGTATTCTCGCTTGTCTTATTTTGTTGGTTCTGTTATGTTAAATTTGTGAGCTTGTTTTTATGTTCTGATTAGATACTATTTGCAAATACTTTTCAGAAGGAGATGTTTATGAGGTCTTCGGCAAGGCGGTAGACCAGAGCCTTTCGGTGCGAGGATGTTTTGCTATAGTTGGCCTTTCTCTTTTGGATTGTTGGCGGCGTTCTTACGTTTTAAAATTTTGGTGTTTGTAGATGACCACCGCCTGGGTGTCTTCGCTAAGGTTCATCAAGAGCTTGTGGCGCGGGACAAGATCTTGGGGGAGTTAAAGGCGAAGGTCTCCGCCTGGTCTGAGGAGAAGGCGTCTCTTGAGAATCTGGTTTCCCAGGAACGGGAACTTCGTCATAGTGAGGCTGCCACTGCTAAGGAGGCGCAGGACGCGCTGCTTTCCCGCGCGGAGGCGGCTGAGAAAACCCTTCGCGAGATGGAGGCTAAGCTTGAAGAAGCTAACGCCAGTCTGACATCTTCGCGGGCACAGTCGGCGGAGCGGCAGAAGCAATTGGATGGCATTTATGCGTCCTGCACTTTTGTTGCCCGTTCCTATGCGGAGGCCGTGACCTCCGTTGGCGCTGTCGTGACGCCATTTCCTACGGATGGCGGGAGCAGCGGTGTTCTTGCTTGGCTGGCGAGGAATGTCGCCAAGCTTCCCGACGTGCTGCGAGGGGTGTCTGACTTCGGTGCTCGGGCAGCGGCAACGAACATCACTCGCATCCTCTGCAAAGAGGGGCACGATGATGTAGCTCGGGTCCGTGTGAAGGACATCCATCAACCGTCAAGCTTGTCGGAGCTTAGTGGTGAGGCGGTTAAGTTCGTGGGCTCGTTCATGAAGAAATTGGGCGGTCCACGCGGCGGCGGAGGCCGCCACCCTCGCTCGCTCCCTTTTTCCAGTGAATTGTGTTTTTTTGTTATGTCTTACTTTTGGTAGTTTTATCTGTTTCTTTGGTGAGTGATAATTTTTACTTTTCGGGGTAAGGTTCCTGAGAGGCTCTCGCTCCGCGAGGTTGAGGAGGAGCTTCAACGGAATGACACTCTGCCGCAAGCTCCTGGATGCGGATGGGAAGTCCCCTCGCCGATGACAATGCGGGAGGTTTAGGATTTTTAGTTTTTTCTTTTTAAGTGGCCCTTGAGCCCTTTTGTGCGGATAGGAGTCTCCGCTTGTAAAACTGATGGAGTGTTTTTAAATGAAAGTCTAATATTTTATTTAAACCGATGAATTCTAGCGCGGTTCGATGGGGCGCTGCGCACAGGGATGTCAACCCGCCGTGCTTTTTCCGCGACGGTGTTTATGTTGACGGAGATCTATGGCTATTTTGGAGGGACACCTTTGCCAACCCTTGTGTAAATGAAATGTATGATGACGTTTTGTTTGATTTAGGAGACGCCGCGAATGACATTTACTAACTACGTGGCTGGGAAGGACCTCCGCCCCGGGTTGGACTAATTTTTACTTCAGTCTTTTACGTACTTGTGTAACGCGAAGGTCTTTATTAATAAAATGAGACTCATTGTGTTGAACTTGGCTCGTTGTTCTGGTTACATTACTCGGTTCGTTTACAATAATGTGTTAATATTTGGTCTAGGCCTTCGCTTTTGGGTTTGACAGCGTATGGTAGTCATTTGTTTGAGGCGCCGATTCCTCACCTTCCACCGCTAAGTGCTCGCGGAGGGGTGTCAGAAAGTGCTTTGGGCCTCCGCTACACATGTGGGAAGCGCAATTAGTCGCTTCACTTCGCGGGTCTTCGGTGAGAATCTCGCATTTGGGTGCTTTGCATGTGTCATGATCTCCGGGGATGTTACGAATTCTTCGCGGTCTCCCCCCGAAGTTCTCCAAAATGCCGAGATCATTACGAGTTCTCACACGGTTTCTTTGTATGCTCAGATAGGCAAGCGGAGGTTAACATCCGCGCTCATGTTGCTCCTCTAGTTCCTCTTGATTTGCTTGGTGTTATGTGGTTTGTGGGTTGCTAATTTGACTGAAGGGTGGTGGGTGGCATTTGTTAAGTCTTGATTGACGAGGGTGGGGGTGGCGTTTGTTTTATAGGGTCGGCGTCATTATGAAGACTTATTGATGTTGTCCTTTGGTAGGTAGGTTAGGTTTCTTTGGGTTAGTATATAACCCTACCGTTTTCCTCCCCCCCTTAGCAAGTCATGATACTATGGGCCAGTCTAGTGGAGGCTTAAATTGCCTATCTTTGAAACCGTGTGAGGGTTCGTAAGCAGTGTTGTAGGATGTCTAGTCATCTTCCCTCCTATTCATTAGGTGGAAGCTCGGACTAAGACAGGCACGGGGCTATTAATTCTTGCCGATGAGTTTTGGCTATTTTGCGATCTGCTCTTATGGCTAGGTCTCCGCTAGAGCATCTTCAGGCCCGCTTTGCTTTCAGCTGGCGGAGGTTTGGTTTGGTGGGAGACTCCTACTGCGGCCTGCTATCTGTGCGAGAGGACGCGTCGACGCGGGCGGAGGCTTTGTTGTGTTCGCGGACCGAAGCTGTTGCCCACGGTGGTGTTGATCACGTCGTGTGTCTTCTTGCGTAATACTGTGTCGACCGCTGTACCATCTTCTGCTAGATGGTGCGATGCTGGCGCGAAACAGGGCGTGTGAGCAGGCGGAGCTCTTTGTCTCCTCACGGCATGTGTCTGTTGCCTAGTGCGGTGTTGTGGGGTATCTTAGTACGCCTTTTGCTTTTCCGCTACCAGCATGCCATCTTACTCGCGGAGATGCTTATGCTTTGAACAAACACAATGTCGAACACGTATATTTTGACGGTGTAACAACAAAGAGAATAATATCTTAAGTGTAATGTGTTTTAATACTTGTTCTCCCTGTTGCCTTTGTTGGCGGAGATGTTCTTGATGCCTGAAATGGACAGGTCTTTTTCAGTTTTTTGTTTTTGGGCACATGCCGTTGTGCCACCTCGGTGCCTATGCTTCGGGGTGGGACTTTTTCTGAGGATTTTTGAGACCCTTTCGTTGGTCTTGGGAGGTTATTTTTAGGTCGAGTCTCCGCGCTGCGCCCCTAAGAGTATCCTCCCCGTAATTTTTGTCGTGCTTGTCGAATTACGTGACTTCGTTGCTAGTCACTTTCGACCTGTTCTTCTTTTTTCTTGTTTTGGGGAAATGTCCTCTTTATATTTCGAGGGGGTTTTACATTGGCCTTGCCTCATTAAAAACCTCACCTCCGCTAGGAGTTCCCCGTGAGGAAAAAGAGTGCAAGGCCTTCGTTGAAAATGCTTGAAGAAATCTAATGCTACTTTGCGGGAAAGTAAAATGATGACCGGCCTCCGCTTATATTCTGCGAAAGCTGGTCTTACATATGATATTTACGTAGGTTGTCTACATTCCATGTGTGATCGGAGATGATGCCTTGCTCGTCCATTAGACGGAAGGCGCCCGCCTTCTTCTTTGCCCTTGCGATAAATGGACCGTCCCCATTTTGCTTGCAATTTTCCTACCGTTGAGGCGTTCGGCTTTCGCTTGAGCACGAGATCTCCGTCCTGGATGTCCTTCTTCCGGGACTTTCTTGTCCCTCCATTTCTTGGTTTCCGCTTGGTACTTTTGTATGTTCTCCACAGCCTCCAGTCTTGTTTGTTCCAACGTTTCCTTTGCGTACTCTTCGTCTTCTGCCATTTTATGTTTCATGACGCGGAGGCTTTCATGTTTTAACTCTTCTGGGAGCATTGCTTCTTCTCCATACATGAGCTTGAATGGGGTGTAGCCTGTAGCTCGCGATGATGTCGTGTTGTGAGACCAGATCACCTTGGGTAGTTCGTCTGCCCATTTGCCCTTGCGGAGGTTGAATAGTGTTTTCGAGATCGCGGAGAATATTATTCCGTTCGCTCTTTCCACTGCTCCGTTTGACTCCGGGTGGTAGACTGATGCGAAGGCTATCTTGGTTCCCATTTGTGAGCAGAAGTCCCTGAATTTGTCTGAGTCAAATTGCTTGCCATTGTCTACTGTTACCATTCTCGGCACCCCGAACTTTATAGATTACGTTACGCGGTGGAACTTGATAATGGAGTCGGAGGTTATTCTGGCCAGCGGCTTTGCCTCTATCCATCTGGTAAAGTATTCAACTGCTACAACCGTGAACTTGTTTCCTCCTTGTGCCGTTGGTAGTGGGCCTACGATATCGATTCCCCATCTCTGTAGTGGCCAGGTCGGAGGTATGAGCTGTGTTTCTGCTGAGGGGTTTTTCTGGTGTGGTGCGAAATTCTGACAGGCTTCGCATGTCTTGACGATTTGCTGTGCGTCTTTTATGTGCGTGGGCCAGTAGAATCCTTGGCGGATGGCTTTTGCTGATAGTGCTATTGGTCCTATGTGTGATCCGCAGGTACCGGCATGTATTTCTTTTAGTAGTTCTATGCCTTCGTTTTGTGAGATGCATTTCAGCATAGGTTGGACTAGTCCCTTTTGAAGAGCGGCCATCGGCGAGCACGTAGCTTCTTGCTCGTGCCTTCGTTCGAGCGACCTCCGCGTCGTTTTCTGTATAGCTTATGTTGTTGATGTTGTCAAGTATGGCTTGCCTCCAGTCTTCGCCTTCTACCCACATGACCGTCTTGAATGCTGTTTTTAGCGTCTCTGTTGCTGGCTTGCATGCCACATTGTACACGGTGTTCTGTGGCATGCGGAGGTTGTTTGCTTTGCCTTAGCCGGCGTCCGCCTCACCTGTTTTTGTTCCCTTGGGATGAATTTTACTGTGAAGCCTTGGAACCTTCGTTCCATTGCCCTGACCACCGCAAGGTAGTTTACCAGTTCCGGTTCTCTGGCTGTGCATTCTTTCTCTACCTGCCCTGCTACTAGCATTGAATCTGTTCTGACTTCTACTAGCTTCGCGCCATAGGCCTTCGCCTTGGAGAGACCCAGTATGAGGCCCTCGTATTCTGCCGTGTTGTTTGTTTGGGGGCACTCCAGGCGGGTGGCGAAGTATGACCTGATGCCCAATGGTGACATTATCACGGCGGAGGCCCCTGCTCCGTTTCTTCCCCAAGCACCATCAGTGTAGACTGTCCATAATTCGGACTGATCGCTTTGATCTTTCTGCCTGGTTGGAGTCCATTCTGCCACAAAATCTGCCAATATCTGGGACCGTATTGCGGATCTGTGTACGAACGTTATTTCGAACTGAGATAGCTCCGCTGCCCACTTGCTAATTCTTCCCGATGTTTCCTTGTTTTTTAGCACCTCTGCTAGTGGTTGAGTGGTGGGTACAACCACCTTGTATGTTTGAAAGTAATGCTTGAGTTTTTACGGATGCTATTACCAGGGCGTATGCTATTTTCTCTATTTCCGTGTAGTTGATTTTCGCTGCTGTGAGTGCCTCCGACACATAATACACTGGTAGCTGGAGGAGCTGGTTGTTCTCGTTCTTTTCTTGAACTGCGACTGCGCTGACCGCGTGATCTGATGCTGCGATGTAAAGTAGTATGGGTTTTTCTTTGTCTGGCACCGTTATAGTTAGTTGCTCCTGCAAATATTCTTTGAGCTTCTCAAAGGCCTCCGCTTGCTCTTTTCCCCATTTGATGTTTGCTCCTCCCCTCAAGGCTTGAAAGAATGGAAGGCTTCTTTCCGCCGATTTGGAGATGAATCTGTTGAGAGCCGCTATTACGCTTTGTTAACTTTTGTACTTCTTTTTTTGTTTTGGGCTCCGCCATGTCCCCGATTGCCTTTGTTTTTCCGGGTTTCTTTGTAACTCCTTCGGAGCTGACTATGTATCCGAGGACCTTCGCCTTAGTGACTCAAAGACGCATTTTTTCGGGGTTCAATCTAAGGCCCGATTTCTTGAGATTGACGAATGTTTCTTGTAGGTCGGAAATGTGATCCTGCTCTTTCTTGCTCATGACTATGAGATCGTCGACATATGCTATCATATTTTTGCGTAGTTGACCTGTCAAGACTTTGCCTGTCATTCTGGCGAAGGTCGCTCCTGCGTTTTTCAGGCCTTCCGGCATTCTGACGAAGCAATATGTTCCGAATGGTGTTGTGAAGCTGGTTTTTCTTCATCCTCTTTTCTCAACCATATTTGATGATATCTGAATAGCGATCCAGCGGCGAGAATCTCCGACACCTGGCGCTTTGTCGACGGAGGTGTCTATTCTTGGGAGTGGGTAGTTGTCTTTTTAGTCGCTTTGTTGAGATCTGTGAAGTCTATACACATCCTCATTTTGCGGAGGTCTTTTTTTGGCACCAAAACGACATTTGCGAGCCAATCATTGTATTTGACTTCGCGGATGACCTTGGCATCAAGTAACCTTTGGACCTCTGCCTGTGCCGCTGATACTCTGTCTTCGGACATTTTCCTCTGCCTCTGCTTTTTTGGTCTCATGTTGGGATTGATGTCTAGGACATGCTCGATTGTGTCTCTGTCGACTCCTCGGAGATCTGCTGCTGACCATGCGAAAATTTCTTTGTTTTTGATGAGGAGCTTTGTCAGCTCTTCTTCTTCCTCTGGCGATAGGTCTCCGCTGATTGTGACTGTGTGGTCTGGGTCATCGTCTACTCTTATTTTCTTTGTTTTTTCTTGGCCCTTGGCGCTTGTTTGCTCTCTTTTCATATCGGGCGGTTCTAGGCCTTCGCCTCCTTTTTGTACCGAATTGACATCTCTGTGTGCGTGGTATATTGCCTTTTCTATGTTTCTGGCTTCTTTCTGGCTTCTGTATATTGTTATGATTCCGTGTAGCGCTGGCATTTTCATACACAAGTATCCCATGTGTATTGCCGCATTGAACTTGTTTGTGAATCCTCTGCCGAAGATTGCGTTGTACGGGGAGTAGACATCCACGATGTCGAAGGTTATGTACTCTGTTCTGGCGCTTTTTTCGTCCGCGAAGGACACCGGCAAGATTATCTTTCCCAGCGCCTGCACTTGCCTTCCACCAAACCCTATGAGAGGTGAATCTGATGGCTGTAACTGGTTTCTGTTGAAATTCATCTTGTCGAAGGCGTTGGCGAAGATTATGTCTGCGGAGCTTCCTGTATCCACAAGTACTCTTTTCATTTCCCAAGTCGCTACATTTGTTTCTATTACCATAGCATCAACGTGTGGGTAACTCTCCAATTTGAGATCTGCTTCGAGAAGGTAATGGGGGTGCTTTCGACCATTCCCCAAACCTAACTGAGGGGCTGCACCGCCACGTTATTGACCCGGCGGAGGTGATCCTTTTTACGTTTTTGGTTTCGTATTCTATTGATGAGCCTCCGGTGATAGGCATGATGGTTCCGATGGAAGGTAGGGGGGCGTGTGGATTGTACTGGTTTTCTGAATTTGGCTCGTTCTTCATGGGAGCGCTGGGTGGGGGCCCTTGCGGAGGTGGCGGCAGGTTTTGGTTTGAGATCTGATTGACAGGTTGTCTTATTGTTTGTTGAGGCTGTCTGTCTCGACATAGGTCAAGTGTTGCCTCGGAGTGGAGTATGACATGCTTGACTCCGAGGAGTAGTTTTGGGGTAGAGGCGGAGGTGCCGAAGGCCTCCATGCTGGAAGAAAGCTTGGGTAATAGGCGTTTGCCAAGGTTGATGGGTGCACCTGGTTTGATGTTAGGGAGGGATAAATTGGGCAGTATTGCTGATGCTGACTCTGGGCTGGTAGATGTTCGGTGCGCGTGTATGTATAAGCGTTATTGATTTCTCTTCTTTGGCGGTGAAGGGCGATTTGTTGGGGAGTGGGTTTGCTAGGTTTTTGAGTGCTTTGTCCCTTTCTGTTGGATGATTGGGCAATCTTTTGCATAGTGGCCCTTCTCTTCGCCATGTATTGCGCAAAACTGTTTTCTTGGCCCCCTGTTCCAGTTTTTCTGGGGTCCCTTTCCTTGATACGGCTTTTGGTTGTCGGGTGGCCTTGCTCCCTGATTGTTTCGCTGCTGCGCGGGCTCCGCTACCTGATTCATCGTCAGAACCTGCTGTCCCTGGATTTGTTTGGGCTGCTGTTGCTGAGCCTCCCGCTGATTTTTTCTTATTGCTCTTGGTCTGCTTTGCCTTTTCGAGTTACTGTTCCTCTAGTCTCCTCCGATAATCTTCGTCGACCGGATCCGGATCTCGAATCGTTCGCAAAAGCTCTTGCATTGTCTTCGGCTTTTTCTCGCCAATTCCCAGCCGAACGGCCCCAGGCGGAGCCCTCTGATGGCTGCATCTATAGCCACTTGATCGGGCACGTCGGGGGCCTTCGCCTTGAGCTGTAGGAACCTTTGAAAATAGTCCTTTAGCGGTTCGTTGTAGCCTTGCTTGCACTGAAATAGGTCCATGGAGGTGAGCGACTGCGCACTCAGGCCTTTGAAGTTCTCAATATTTTGTCGCGGAGGTTTTCCCATGAGTATAATGTGCTAGGTTTCAGCATGGAATACCAGGCCAGGGCATCTCCTTCCGCAGCGATTATGAAGGCCTTCGCCAGCACAGTATCATTGCCTCCGGCCGAGGCCACTGCTGCCTCGTAGCTCATTATGAACTGATGTGGATCTGTTTTTCCGTTGAATTTCGGGAGCTGGGTGGGCTTGTATCTAGTCGGCCATGGTGTTCGCTGTATGCCCTCTGACAACGGTGACCTGGGATCGAAGGCTCCTCGGTCTGGTTGGACATCATGGACGATCGGGGAGTTGGGGCGAGACTTCGGATCAAGATTCACAACCGTGTGGCCAGGGACGGGAATAGGGGACGATTGTGGCGGTCGGGCGGCCGGAGGTTGAGTGGCACATTGCATGCTTTGAATCTCCGCCTGCAAGAGCGCCATCTGCTGCCTGATCTGTTCCGCCTGCGCGGAGGCCTGCTGTGCCTTGAGGACCTCACGCGTGGCGGCTGCCGCTATCCCTTTCTGCTTTGCAATCTCTGGGTGAGGCACGGGCGGCGCGGGTTCTGCGGCCCGGTAGGGTTCCGTCTCCCGCTCCGCCGCTTCGCATCTCCGCCTTGCTCCTCCTCCCCCCTTTCCTCATCAAGCGGAGGGTCAGCCTCCGCTATGGCGTAAGTACTCCTCGTGTTTCGCTTGGGTCGGGTATTCTTTGGGGGGGCCTTTGCCCTCGTGGTAGTTCCCTTTCTCTTTTGTGGAGCCATGGTTTCTCTGTCCGGGCCCCACGGTGGGCGTCAATGTTGAGCTAGGGTTTCCCAACACGATGCGATCCTCCGCCCAGGCGGTGCCCTAGGGAGTTAGGTAATTGGAGAAGGGAGTTTACGGACTCTAGACGCAGTAAAAAAATAACGCTCATTATGGAATTCACCCACCCCTTCTTAGGGGGGGACTCTTCCCTATTTATAGTCTTACATTTGTCAAGACATGATATTACAATTTTACCCTCTATTATTCTCGGCATATTCCCTTATATACACACACACCGCCTAGGCTTTTAGCGTATTCTCGGGTTCCGGCTTCCTCCATCTTTTTTTAGCGGGGCCCACCTCGTCGGTTGCCATCGAGACATGAGCAAATGAAGGTCTTGGTCTCCGCCCGCGGGCTTGGAACGTAGTTGGCGAAGGTGTGGCCTCGGTCCCCCGGTCGGCTCCGCTCGGGGCCTGGGGCTGGGCGAGTGCATGCGCGGACCTCCCCCGGCACCCTCGGGGCTCGAACGCGCGGGCCGGGACCTCGCCCGGCTTTCTGGCGGAGACTCGGGGATCGATCGCCTCTCTGAAAAAGCAAACATTACGAGAGACTCATCGTTAGCTCCAGCCCTCGTGAGTTCCCAGGGTTCCGGGACACCTCCGCTTGGTGCTGCGGGGGGCCGCGCCCCAGCAGATGGCACAATACCGTGAGAGGCTAGATATTTATAGGTCAGCTAAGTGAGAACCTAGCTATTTTTATATAAGAAGAGGTTGTTGTTACTACTTAATTAAATGCATTAGATAATCGAGCAAATGGAAGCATGGACGGACAGAGCACAAAAGTGCATTTAGCCAACGCCACATTGAAGGGACAGAACACAAGAGGATTTAGCAACACGCTTCTATGCAAAACACGGATGGTCCGATTTCAATAAATTGAGTGATCGGGTTTCAGCGAAGAACACAATAGATGTTTTCTCACGAGGGACGACTATCATCCGAGTCATACACACTTTGGATTTTCTCGAGTGTCAAGAAGACAGAGCTTTCAATTGTCCTAGAGACGAAATAAGAACAAAAACTTAGGGTGGGAAGGTCAAATGAGTAGTATTGTTTGGGTTTAACCAACCTGATCATCTCAAGGAGCGCGTTAAGAAGTGGCCTTCGATCACTTTCGGGGTGATGAATAGGTGGGATCTGTGATCAATCATATCTGTCCAGCGGCTCAAAGTTGAGCCCCCAACTCCTTGTAGCACAACACTCCATGATGGCGACTTAGCGAGAACCTTGCACCAGACCAAAATCAACACCGTTGTCTTGACCTAGAAACCATTTGGAGCTTTTGGGTGGTGCCGTGGATGCTATTTTTGATGAAGGGAAATTTATCATCAAGCAAATGAAAAATATCCGGTCTCAACTAATTGCACTTGTCACGGATGCTTATGTTTGATATTGTGTTGGACCCAAATTCTGTTGCATCCTATATTCCAAGAAAATCAAAGTGACCCACCAAGACTCAATATTATTCTTCCAGTAACACCCGGTTTTAAGAATAAAACCAAGTATACCATATGTGAGCCCTGAAAGTCAAATCTCACATATAGTTTACAAATGAAGGGTAGTATCAAATCAACAATGCTTAAATTATAACGATCATTATATAAAGAATATAACCTCGGCTAGTAGACAAATGGAAAAACACTCGATTCTCTGGTGTAGACTCCACGAGGGAACGACCGGCGGTTGATCACAAGCCTAAACTTCACCTGAGGGTGTGGGGAATAGCAAGAGTGAGTCCATGTCGAACTCCGCAAGAATAGCAAGGCAATATCTTATCCTAAACCCATGATCATTATAACATAAATAATGAATAGCATAAAATAATAACTATGAACAATTTAACAAACACAAGTCATCATCCTTAATGTAAAGGTTCGGGGCCCCCGTGACCTTGGGCAAGGCTAGTATACCAGTTTTTCAAACTCTGCGCAGAGGTGTACACTTTCACTACGAGTCGTGATTCCCAAATGCATGGGTTAATTAGGTCCATGCACCAGAAACCACTAAGAAGCTCCCCAAAGGTTCGTCTAATAAGTTGGGGCAGCTAAGTCGTCAGACATAGAACCCACCCTTCCTATGTGGCACATAACTCGCAGCCTATACTCACATATTAACGGGATAGGGGGCATACTATATCCAATTCGGCAATTCCTCCAAGTTGCTAGAAAAATGATCTCTAGGGAACTAATGTCGAGCCATATAACCCCCCATAGGCTGTCTTTGTAATACCCGGATCTCTGTCACAGACAAATCCCCATGTTGCCAAACAATTCACATTTAAAGTTCAGTGCATAAACATTAAGCAAGTCATAAGATCATGGTTTAAGCTAGCATATCCCAAAACTATACTTGCCTTAATATTGCTCCTTCTTCAAGTCCAAAGCTCCAAGAGAATGCTTCTTGATTGTTAATGTGTTCCAGATCACCACGTCAAACTCACCGGTCTATTTGATTCCAAGCAACAACACACACAACCATATGGTGCCAATCATGCATTGCAAACAAAGCTATAATTAGAACAGCACACCAACAGTAATAAAACAATTTGAAAAGCTTATAAAACTAATCTACACATCGCTACGATCACACAGGGCGTAAAGATCACTGAAAACGGAGCTATAACGGAGAAGATACGCATTTTACAAGTTTCGCAAGAATAGAATAATAAATTAAATACTTGATTTCGAAATAAAATAAATAAAAAGGAAAATCAGATTTCAACATGCTTTGAAAGACGATGAGAAGAAGTATAAGAAAATCTAGGGTCTCCTTAGGAAAATAACCCATGAAGAGGTATGTTTTAATCTAGTCCATAGATCGAACAATGGATGGTTCAAGATGATTGATGTGTATGTGTATTTCCATTGTATTTCAAGATTTGTTTTTCTAAAGGAAATCGGCTAGAAAACATGTGATGTCATCATATGATGTCAAGCTAGCAAGGATCGACTTGTTTGTTGATGATGCATAGAGGATGCACGTCGCTATGCATGCACTGTTTGCATGGACGTGTGGTTCGGTTCGATCTGTTTCTAGCAAAGCGGCGGCAACATCAACGGCGAGACTCAAGGCGGCGCTGCTCGAACTACGGAGGCGGCTGCCGTGCGGGCATGGCCGACGGATGTCAAACGCGCCGGCGAGAATGATTACAGCCCTACAGGCCATCGAAAGACACAATCTGGGTACCAAACAAAAGGGGATCAAGGTGATCTTACCAAGATTGAAACCGGAGGCCAAGACGGACTCAAGGGCAGCGGCGGCGATGGTGCGGCGGACGGACGTCGGCGCCGCAAATCCAGCGAAGGTAGCAAGATCGTTACAGAGCCAATAAAAACGAGAAAGATGAACGGAGGCTTCGAGATGACAATACGAAGCTCGGAGTAGAACTTACGGCGACAATGAAACGACGATTTCGACGAAATCGCTGGCGGCGGAAACTTAGGGTTCCCGTCGGCTGTTGGGCTCGGGTTGATCGCGTCGCTTGCGGCGCGATAGGGTTCGAAAAAGAGCATCGCGGTGCTGCGGCTCCGGTTTATATGAGTCGGGGCATGCGGTGCAAATCGATGTGTCGCCCGGCTCGAGTCGACTCGAGGCCGAGGATGAAGATGGCGAAACCCCGGGTTCACGGGAGTTCTCGCTTTGACTCGCAGATATGCAAGCCGTGTCTGGCTCAAACTCGATCAAGGAAAGAAGGACGATCAATAGGTCCCAGCGTCGGAGAGAGAATACTGGCGTTCTTTGCTCCCAAGCTGGTTGCTAGGCTGGGCCATGCTAGGTCGTGACACGAGGCTTGGGCTGCGGAAAGGAAAGAGCAAAGCAGGCCGGGAAAGAAAGAAAGGAGAGAAAACAAATCCTTTTTTTTTTTTTTTATTTAGAATAGATTTCAAAAGAACTTTTCAAATGAATTTGTAAACCTTTTTCAGATTCAACCAAAAGCAGACATCACAAAATTTGAAATGCTCCGAAAGATGAATGCAAAAGCATGTGTCTAGCCTTGTAGTTGCTTTTAATTTCATAAAATTATTTATTTTACTACATTCAATGAATCACATAAATGCAAAAATAAATCAATTTAAATCTATTTTCAAAAGCGTCAAATTTGGGGTGTTACAATTCTACCCCCCTTAAGATGAATCTCGTCCCGAGATTCGGGAGCTGATGATGACAGAGATAGACATACGTCGTCTTTGACTCTTCATTACTCCTCGAGTAGTTCCATTTTCTTGGTAATGATGTCGCCTTACTTTTCTTCGTTATGGACATTGTCAAAGACTTCTGCAACTCTAGATGGTAACACCTTTTCAAGTCATCACTCTTGATTAGCCCAATCCAAGTAGAACATCTCAAACTCAAGACCAACTTAGTAGTCCTATGATCGAGTTCTTACAATCCTCTTCTAATCCACACTATCTCCATCTCCTACTTCATACATTCACCTTTAGTCCCTATCATCTGATGGTCAACAATGGTAGCATCAACAAGAATAGGTGATCCTTCACATGGGGTAAACCAATAGACGAGTCCACAACTTAAAGATAGACCGAGAAAACAAGCACGTGAGATTAAGGCACTACCCCCCTTAAGAAAAGTTTCACTAGGGGACAAGAAGGGATAGCTTAAGTGTTCTCCAATATGAGTCATCCATCCTAATGGCCTTCTGACTTCTAAGAGAAATCCACTTGCATATGCAAGAATAAGAAATCTAGAATCCCTCGCGAGTTGAATAACATCAGCGCAGAAAAACCTTAATATATTCAGTTCTGTTAATCCAACAAGGTCGTACTTTACACCATTGGAAAGCTTATAAAATTCTCTACAACTCTCTTACGGAGACTTCTCCAGATTCAACACTTAAGTTGGTCTAAAACAACACACAACAGAATCTGTTCCAGATTTCCGACAGCGCAGTTGCATCATCTTGTGATTTTCATAACTCTCAAACCAGACAGGATATGAAGGTGATTCTTGCGCTCAGATAAAGATATGGAAGTCTACTTGTGTCCAGAATTATTCCATTATTTTTATGGTCCAAGGTCAGAGGTATAAGCTGAAGAAGACAGACTGCTCGGAAAGACAGGATAGGGCGAAAACAAGAAAACCAACCCCGACTATTTATTTCATTGGTCCTTATACCTTAATCCTATGAACTAAATGATATTGTGGACAAAACCAACAAGATCATTGCACTCAATACAAAGATCCAAATCAAGCACATGCATAATGACAATTCAACAAGGCATTAGAGATGCACAAATCAAACAGTGACTCAACTTTCGATTCTATCGTCCACTTCATATAAGGGCAAGGATCCTAAAGGGCAGGTTGAAGTTGATGAAAGGCCTTCGAAATTTAAATAAAATGAGATTAGAAATCTTTTCTTTTAGTAAAACAACAAAATCAAATCAAGTCCAATGAGATAAGAAATTTAATAGCTCAAAGGAAGCTATTCAAGGAGGAGACAAATGGACAAGGATTGAGAAATAGTCAATTCAAAGGACAAGGTTGTAGAAAATAGTTTTAAAGCAAAATAAGCTTCACAAAATGACCATTCTAACTAGGCTTGCGTCCTACAGTCAGCACTGACTGAGCTGATACCACTTGTAACACCCGGTTTTAAGAATAAAACCAAGTATACCATATGTGAGCCCTGAAAGTCAAATCTCACATATAGTTTACAAATGAAGGGTAGTATCAAATCAACAATGCTTAAATTATAACGATCATTATATAAAGAATATAACCTCAGCTAGTAGACAGCGGAAAAACACTCTGATTCTCTGGTGTAGACTCCACAGGGAACGACTGACTGGTTGATCACAAGCCTAAACTTCACCTGAGGTGTGGGGGAATAGCAAGAGTGAGTCCATGTCGAACTCCGCAAGAATAGCAAGGCAATATCTTATCCTAAACCCATGATCATTATAACATAAATAATGAATAGCATAAAATAATAACTATGAACAATTTAACAAACACAAGTCATCATCCTTAATGTAAAGGTTCGGGGCCGCCCGTGACCTTGGGCAAGGCTAGTATACCGGTTTTTCAAACTCTGCGCAGGTGTACACTTTCACTACGAGTCGTGATTCCCAAATGCATGGGTTAATTAGGTCCATGCACCAGAAACCACTAAGAAGCTCCCCAAAGGTTCGTCTAATAAGTTGGGGCAGCTAAGTCGTCAGACATAGAACCCACCCTTCCTATGTGGCACATAACTCGCAGCCTATACTCACATATTAACGGGATAGGGGGCATACTATATCCAATTCGGCAATTCCTCCAAGTTGCTAGAAAAATGATCTCTAGGGAACTAATGTCAGAGCCATATAACCCCCATAGCTGTCTTGTAATACCCGGATCTACATCACGGACAAATCCCCATGTTGCCAAACAATTCACATTTAAAGTTCGGTGCATAAACATTAAGCAAGTCATAAGATCATGGTTTAAGCTAGCATATCCCAAAACTATACTTGCCTTAATATTGCTCCTTCTTCAAGTCCAAAGCTCCAAGAGAATGCTTCTTGATTGTTAATGTGTTCCAGATCACCACGTCAAACTCACCGGTCTATTTGATTCCAAGCAACAACACACACAACCATATGGTGCCAATCATGCATTGCAAACAAAGCTATAATTAGAACAGCACACCAACAGTAATAAAACAATTTGAAAAGCTTATAAAACTAATCTACACATCGCTACGATCACACAGACGTAAAGATCACTGAAAACGGAGCTATAACGGAGAAGATACGCATTTTACAAGTTTCGCAAGAATAGAATAATAAATTAAATACTTGATTTCGAAATAAAATAAATAAAAAGGAAAATCAGATTTCAACATGCTGAAAGACGATGAGAAGAAGTATAAGAAAATCTAGGGTCTCCTTAGGAAAATAACCCATGAAGAGGTATGTTTTAATCTAGTCCATAGATCGAACAATGGATGGTTCAAGATGATTGATGTGTATGTGTATTTCCATTGTATTTCAAGATTTGTTTTTCTAAAGGAAATCGGCTAGAAAACATGTGATGTCATCATATGATGTCAAGCTAGCAAGGATCAGCTTGTTTGTTGATGATGCATAGAGGATGCACGTCGCTATGCATGCACCTGTTTGCATGGACGTGTGGTTCAGTTCGATCTGTTTCTAGCAAAGCGACAGCAACATCAACAGCAGACTCAAGGCGACGCTGCTACTGAACTACGGAGGCGCTGCCGTGCAGACATGGCCGACGGATGTCAAACGCGCCGGCGAGAATGATTACAGCCCTACAGGCCATCGAAAGACACAATACTGGTACCAAACAAAAGAGGGGATCAAGGTGATCTTACCAAGATTGAAACCGGAGGCCAAGACGGACTCAAGGGCAGCGCGCGTCTGGTGCAGGCGGACGACGTCGGCGCTGCAAATCCAGCGAAGGTAGCAAGATCGTTACAGAGCCAATAAAAACGAGAAAGATGAACTGGAGGCTTCGAGATGACAATACGGCTCGGAGTAGAACTTACGGCGACAATGAAACGACGATTTCGGCGAAATCAGCGCTGGCGGCGAAACTTAGGGTTCCCGTCGGCTGTTGGGCTCGGGTTGATGCGTCGCTTGCGCGCGATAGGGGTTCAGAAAAGAGCATCGCGGTGCTGCGGCTCCGATTTATATGAGTCAGGGCATGCGGTGCAAATCGATGTGTCGCCCAGCTCGAGTCTGACTCGAGGCCGAGGATGAAGATGGCGAAACCCCGGGTTCACGGGAGTTCTGCTTTGACTCGCAGATATGCAAGCCGTGTCTGGCTCAAACTCGATCAAGGAAAGAAGGACGCTGATCAATAGGTCCCAGCGTCGGAGAGAGAATACAGCGTTGCTGCTCCCAAGCTGGTTGCTAGACTGGGCCATGCTAGGTCGTGACACAGGCTTGGGCTGCGGAAAGGAAAGAGCAGCAGGCCGGGAAAGAAAGAAAGGAGAGAAAACAAATCCTTTTTTTTTTTTTTTTATTTTAGAATAGATTTCAAAAAGAACTTTTCAAATGAATTTGTAAACCTTTTCAGATTCAACCAAAACAGACATCACAAAATTTGAAATGCTCCAGCATGAATGCAAAAGCATGTGTCTAGCCTTGTAGTTGCTTTTAATTTCATAAAATTATTTATTTTACTACATTCAATGAATCACATAAATGCAAAAATAAATCAATTTAAATCTATTTTCAAAAGCGTCAAATTTCTTCCTGTCTCAGCTTTGATCTCTCATTCTCGTCTTGGCAGCTAAATATATGATGCCCACAAAGCTCTTGCAATTTCAGCTGCTGGTGATGGCACTGAATGAGAAGAAGCTAGCTATTTATAGGCAGGGTGTAGTCATATGGCACCGCCATCCTCATAAGCTAGACCTCTTTTTTTACAATAATAGTTGGGAGAGTACTGTTGGTACTTGCAGGTGTTTTTTTTTTTTTTCTATTTTCTAGCCGATTAATTGAATATTTATAAAATGTATTTTTTGTTACACATGGTATCTATACATAACTCTTAATCTATACATACATAACTCTTAATTTCGTAGAAGCGCCCATGTCCGTCGCAAGACTCATTCTACTGTTGTTACAACAGTAACACTCCCCTGGCCGTCCGATCCGGAACCCTCTGAATCGCAGACCTCCACGTCGCAGCCCTTGCTCCCTCGCGAAACTTCTCGCGGACGCCGCCCCCTTCCCCACGACCTGCATGTCCTCCGCGCGACGGCACCCCTCGCCCCGTCCCCCGACATCGACGCACTTCCCTCTCCCTCCTCTCTTTCCGAAGTCGCGTCGCCGCAGCTGGGACCAGCGAAGCGTCCGACGCCGCGAAACCCTAGCGGCGCACAACATCCACACCACTCTCCCTTGCCGCCTCCAGCCTCGCCAACAGCCACAACGGATGTGCCACGTTAAGCAGCTCATTCATTTTCATCACCCCTGCCCCTACCAATCGTCGTCATCTGATCTCCTTGCTGTTGTGGGAGAACAACGGAGCTAGCGAGTTCAGAAGCCACGGCCACCACGGCAGGACTAGCCGCAGCAGCACCACACCGTCCGGGGTGACAAACCTTAACCATCAGCTTTTTCAGGTATTATGCTATAATGCACGCAATCCTTATTGGGATGACAAACGGAACCACTTCCTATTATAATAGATTGAGTCAACTAAAAGTGAAACTTTAACGTTTCATATCCCTGCTAAGGACAGCTCGCAAATTGTGTGATGTGTATGTTTCTACGCGCTGATGCCTTTAGGTGTTTGCTGAAATGCCGAACTGAATATAAAGGACTTCAAAAAAAAAAAAAAAAAAACATTGGATAACCATCAAGATTTTCTTTTTCCAGGTTTCGCCTGTGTTGCCATTTGCCAACCAGATATCTAAAACTGAAGACCCTGCACAAATCAAGGTAAAATCATGCCTTCTTGCTCCTATCTCAAAACTATTTACTACGACTACAACCAAATTCCACAGGTCTCCAAAAAGTCTGAAGTGGAGCATGTGTGCCACCGATGAATTTCTTGCCTTTACAGCAACTGCCTCTTTCATATGTAAAGGAGTCATGAAAATATCCTCTTTATGATTATAGTACCTGGCCTGGCTTCCTGTGGCACAATTTGGGAAGGAAAAAAAAAGATTATCAGGTATCCAATCACTTCGCTCTTATTGTTCAACATCTGTTTTAAGATCACTATATATATACCTAAAAAGTATATGCCTGTTCTTTAATTGTAGGTATATTCCCAAAATAATGAATTTTGAAGCTTTGATTCTACATTCATGTTGGTTCTTACAGCTCATGTACAATTAATTACATTACAAATTTTCCCAAAGCAAGCCTGTCCATCTTCCAATTCATGCCAGATCGGCAGTTCTGGAGAGCATGGAACCTTCACATTATTTGGCCAATATGATTTTTTTAATCGGTTCGTCATGTTCTTTCCGAGACTTTGGTGCACATAAAATCTTCATATACAAACTGTGCTAGAACACATTTGTCAATTTTAGTGTTCATCGATGACTCTTTTGTCAATTTTTAGTTAGCTAGCTATAACAATTAAATGCATGACAACTAAACTGCAGGCAGCAAAGTTTAGTCAACCCTATTGTCGTTTCACTTTTCATGTCCCTATTCCTTGCTAATTCACATTTATTCTATGTGTTATCCTTTTTGTCCTTCGGTAGAGCCTTTGATTTCCTGTCCCTTTTCCTTGCTAATTCAGATTTACTCCACGTATATCCTTTTTCACATTCAGCGGTGCCTTTGAATCCCAGATGTTGGCTACGCAGAAGCAACATTTGAAAGGACTCCTCCCTGTTATGAATTTGCTTTGTATTATGTCAGAATAGTTTTGTTAAACTTGGTTACCTTTCAAAGATATGCCATACAAATTGGTGGAACCAAAAGGGGACTCATTCATGCGGGCAGACCTCAAAACTGATGCCCATCAGACATCTATTTCATTTTTCCCTTTGCAGCAACCACTCTGTATTTTTTATGGCTAATATCAATTCTACTATTTCCATTTGTATAATCCTGTTCATTGTGTTTTGCTGTCTTGGTGAGCAAAGTTATATATATCATTACCTTACTAGCCCGCGCACCTGCGCGAGGGTTCCTGCTAGTACTAGTAATTAATATTTTGATCCTTCTTATACAAGGCAGCGCACGCGTGTTTTTTTTCTCATTTTGTACCTCCATGATGGCGTCAAAAACAAGGTGATCCTATCCGGCTGCTGGGGTGCCATCAGCTGCCAATGCTAATGCTAATGGCCGGACAGGGCATGACCGATAACTCAATGAACTCAGTGTCATGACACTCTATCTTGTGCAGGTCATCGGCCAAGATCACCTAATCCAGCTGCTTCATCGAGAGCATCAACGGCTTGAAGTTCAGCTTGTGTGCTGGGGTGCCTGTTTCTTCCCACCAGCTGGCAGCTAGCACGACACGTACCGCCGAACTGAGAAACCTAAATGCTCTGCAGCGCACGACGGAGACGATGTGTCGTCACTGGACATGCGGCGTTCCGGGATGGCTTTCATCTTGCAGAAGATCCTTGGCCCCTTCTCCTCGAGCCAAATTGATTGAAGGTCATGGAGCGCTGTGTGCACAAGATCAAGCGGGTGATCCGATGTCACAACACCGGCTGTCAAGCTCCAAAAAAAAGTAGGTTGAGAATTAAGATAGAGATGTGATTGGAAATCCTAGATTTGCACTTCAATAAACATACTGAAATTTCTGAATAGCCTTTATTTGGGGGAAAAATACAGAACTGGCCCACATATTTTTGTTATTAGACTCACCTAATTTATTTGGTACTGCCTCTACTTTTTGGTACTTCTGATTACTTTTATATCGGTACCTATATTATTTTGCACTGTCCAATCTCTTCCTTTAAATGATATATTTTTTTTAACCAATGTAAAATTTCCCGTTCTCCCTCTAGAAGTCAAAATGGAAAGAGGCTTCACAAAGACTGTCAAACTTTTGAATAACAAAGACACAGTTTTTGTTTTTCTACATGGCGATCAATTCAATAAACATGATTTGGTTCCGTAAGGGCACTCACAGTGGAAGACTCTACCATGTAGTCTATACATCGAAGACTCTACCACAAGAAAACCATAGTTCGCGGTCTTGCAGGTTTGTAATGGCAGTTTCCATAGATTAAAACATTAATTACTCAAGACAGAAAAAAGATGATCAGCTGTGGCATATCATGGTGTGATCCACCCTACACCTGATCACCTTGAACATGAAGCATACATATGCATACAGTATCCAGAAGTTGTAGTCTCGTTCATTGAAGCAAAATAACCATTTCTGACGCATACAAGACCACATACAGTATCTAGAAATGCAATCTCGTACATTGAAGCAAAATGACTGCAGAAAATCTGATAGCCCTCCTGGTGGGTATAACCTGCAACAATATGAATTTCCATGCACCACTAGTTACTAGAAAATAATCAAGGTACATAATAAGAGGAATATCAATACTACAGACAATGCAAGCAAAATTGGACCTCGTACTTGAGCAGCCATACGGTGGTATTGACTGAATTGGATTAATTAACAAATCTGAATGGAGATAGAATAGCAAACAAAATAGATCCTGAGCTGGTGGCAGAATTGCTTGGAGGCAGAGTTGCTTGGAGACGGAACTCCTCTGTACCACGACCTGGACCGGAAGCAGACGCGGAGGCGGACCCGGCCTCAGCCTTCGGGCACGCAGGTGGTGACCTCGGCTTGGAGCGCACAGGGAATTAGGCGGAGGCGGCCCCGTCCCCGACCTCCGCTTCGAGCGCACAGGGGAGGCGGAGGCAGCCCCGAACCCGGCTGCGACGAGCTTGGTTGTGGAGGCGGACATGGCCTCGGTCACGATTTGGATCTCGGAAAACGCGGGAGCAGGAGCACTCGGAGGCGCACTCGGAGGCGTGCGGGAGCGGGCGGCCATGGGAGGGAAGGGGAGGCCGCAGCGGATCAATGGAAACGATGGCCGCCGCCACAGCGCAGACGCGAGCTGGTTTCTTCGCCCTCGGTCCTAGCGTCGACTCGGCGTCTAAGGGTGTGTTTAGAAGCCCAAATTTTTCCAAAATTTCTGCATTCCCATCACATCTATCACATCCTATCACATCGAAACATTCAATGCACCCAAAGACGCTTGCGGCCACTATAAATTTAGGTAAATAAAAAAACTAATTGCACAGTTTAGATGTACATTGCGAGGCGATTCTTTTGAGCCTGGTTACACTATGATAGGATAATATTTACCACTAACAAACGAAACATCGCTACGATTATGCGATGTGACGCTTCTGAGAATTTTCAGCCAAAATTTTTGGCTTCTAAACACACCCTAAGTTAGACGTGGTTTCTACGTTTTTCTCATCTCTCTCAATAAATGATCTGCCACATCAAAAATTGTCTACGTGGCATCAGTATTTAATAGCTATAGACTCTACGATAGAGTCTGCACTGCGCGTGAGTGCTCTAAGGGCAGTCCCAATGGAAGAAACTGACACGTTTTCCATAGCAAAAGAAATCACCTATAGAAATCATTCTTCACAGTGGTAGTTTCTTCGAAAGTAATAATTATTTTCTCTCTCTCCCAATTCCACCAATGGGGAGAGTTGCATTAACCCCATAGAAACTATTGGTTTCTCCCCAATGGCAAATTCATGGTTTCTTGTGCATTGGGTCAAGAGTAGACATGATTTCTCCATGAAGAAACCATTTCTATGATTTTTGTTCTCTTTCCTCATTAATTAGGCTGCCACACATCATCATTTTGTTTAGTTTGACAAGCCATTTAATAGAGATAGAAACTATCATTAATACATCATTGGGAGTGCCCTAACCTTGTAGGAATTGTTCGTGACTATAGAAAACAAAATATTTGGGTCGCCGCGCTAATCAGTCGGACCGCCACAGCCCGCAATTTTTAATCATTAATTGTGCCTCTGGTACTTAGAGCATTTCCAGTGTAGATGGGAAAGTGAACCATGGCGTAGAGAAATGAACCGAGAACATTGTGGCTATCGAACCATGCGTGTCAGAACCAAAAGTCCAGCGCGTCGAACCGAGGATTTTTTTTTTTTTTGATAAAATCGAACCGAGGATTCAGTTGCTGAAAAAAATGACGAGGAAGTCTGGAGCGGGAGAGCAACACCCTTCAAGGGTGTGCAAAAAAAACATTAGTTTATTGTATACATCATGAGTGGCGGGTCGCACAGTTGATGCTCACACTGCAGCCATTGAACTGTCATCTATAGCATGCTCGGTTCATTGTGCATGCTGGAGCAGCCCTTATGCTTGGTGTGCTGCGGCCGCGACCGCGAACGTGAATTCTGACCCAAAAGCACCAAATATGATGATTAAGCAGCGATTTTCTAGTTCCTTGCATTGCCTGCTTACTCTCACCAAGACGTAATGATTGCCCTCCACTTGAACTTCTTGCATGTTTAGTTTCACCATGTGGAGCTATGTAAGTAACAGCATCGGTGACCCTAGTTCCTGTTGCATCTCACTCTCAACCTCACTGGCAAAAACAGGAGCCCAGTGTAGACACACCACTCGATATGTTCTTGACCATGCATCTATGCTTCAATCTCTCATTCTCGTGTTGGCAAATAGAAATGACATGCATGCACACATCTTTCACAACAATATATTGCTAGGCAAGCAGGCCCGGTCCTGTCAATTTGTGGACCTGGAGCAAGATTAGAAAGATGGGCCCTTCATATACAGTAGACATAAACTATGTATCACTTTTTTTTCACTTTTAATGCATAGTGAACCATGCATATCCATCACTGTTTTTTTAGTCTAAATTGAATATAGAGTTAATAATTATTCACTGCCCTTGATGCACCATTCTATAATAAATCCCAACCCCAAATTGGAATCTCATAGTCTCGAGGCGATTATTAGGCAAATCAAACATTAAACAATCAAGAAAAGGGGCACAGGGAAGAGAGCCAACTGGGCACGTCACTTTACTAACTAGGAATGGAGTTAAAGAGCGAGCGAACAGGCATACAGGTTGTTCCTCACCCACACGCTTAGTATTTTTCTATGGGCCATAGGCAACCAGAGTTCAGTATACCACCTACATATTGTATAGCTTATACGGAGTAGTGTATATACACACCTTGGGTTTGGGCCCCTTGGCATCGAGGGCCCTGTGCACAGGCACCGCTGGCACCCCCCCAGGGCCGGGCCTGTAGGCAATATGTACTCGGTCATCATAAATAAGATCAGTCATTGGTGGTGTACGAAATTGGTTGGTGAAGAACTGAATGTCACCCAAGCTAGCATGTAGCTACGTGTACATCTTTTCCCATAAATAACTACAGCTTGTCATGCTCTTGGGTGCAATGTCCAACGAAAGAAAATCCAATCATGTCATGAATATGATGAATGGTACAGAGTGCCCATTCATATAGATAGGGAATGGGATGCAACTGGAATTTTGTGTTCTTCCTCGTAAGGAACATGCATGCTTGCGCCTAAGCGAGCATGCAGGGTGCGAGCATGCTTATGTGGTCACCGCACGGAGCTGGAACAAGAGTCATGTATGTCTGCAGCTGCAGCTATCTTCGCAGCCCTAACAAGCTTCACGACTGGCGACTACCATTATTATGCATCAAGCATTGCCAGCCGTGTCTTCGAGAAAACAACAAGTAGAGACACAGTAGCTATTTTCTTTTCTTTTCCAGAAAGGCCAATCACCATACTACAGCAGATAAAAAACATCGCATGGGCCGAATTGTTTGTGGGACGTGCGGCAGCAGTGCATGGATCAGGGGTAGGGTGGTCGGAGAGGTGCTGCCCTTCGATCTCCTGGTCAGACATGAAGACTGGCGGCAAGCACTGGTTGTTGTGTCAACACAGACCTATAGAACCATTCTAGACCTTTACATGGATGCTTGCTTTCACCATGTGGACCTACCAGGGGGCGAATCTAGCCAGATTAGTCACCGGGGTCAGCGTCAAAAGAAGTTGTTGTTATATAATGTTTTATTGTGAATTATGACAGAACAAGAGCCATATAGAGGATTGGCTAAAAGTTACCGAGGTCGGTGGACCCCGATGGTATACACTACATCCGCCACTGGAACCTACAATATGGTGACTTCTTGCTTTGACTCAATTTACGGTGCATCTCACTCCTATGAACATGCACGATGATACCACTCAGTATTTCCTAATTGTCTCCTCTTCAATCTCTCATTTCTTGTCTTAGCAACTGAACGAACTCTAACAATTTCAGCTACTGTTCTGTGGGGATCTCTCCTAGAGTCGTTTTTGTGTTCAAAAAACAGTTTCAGCTATTGTTAACAGCGCATTGGAACCTGACTATTTATGGGCAGGATGCAGTAGTGGCACACAGAATCATTTATTGTTGTCCCTTTGTAGCCATTGTGAGTTTTTTTTTGTAGTTTTCCTATTCAAACCTCCATAATTAAAAGAGGGTAAATTTTTATTAGATGAATTTTGTGTTTGCCAGAATTTTTGGATGACAACGATAATGTTTTCTACATGGATTTCAACAAAAATAGGATATATTAATTCAATATTCAGCTAGCCATCGAAGATTACATGATAAATTTACCTCATTAAACTGGAGAAAGCTAAAATTAAAATGACCCTCGCACACCATAATTATGAATAAAAAAAAAACTAAAATATCCCTAAACTTATTATAATTTTTGTATCACCCAATGTACGTGTGTATCAGTATTGAAAAGACCTAAACTCGATAGGTATGGCTCAAGGGGCTGCTTACAGAATTATTTTTCAGATGCATGGATTCATATGATATTCATCAGAGTAACATATATGACAATGACTGGATCACTGGACCATGCCTAATGCCTCTATACGTGTGGTGGTCTCAGCTCTAAATCACATTGTCTGTTTCTGATCCGTTGTCTTTTTTTTTTTTCTTGTCTCCAGTAGTGGTTGTTACCGATGATGGACCAATCCGTTGCCACATAATAGACCATACAGTAATACTATTACTCTGTGTGAGTGTGACTGCAATGACGGATGGATCCACCATATGTCCTGCAGGTTTGGATAACGCGAGCTCGTAACTCCACCCAAACATGGCCGCTAGTCGATTACTCGCTGAGCTAAACTTCCAAACCCTCTTCCCCGGCCTGAATCCAAAGCCCTGCAATGAGTTCGATGGTCGAGAGCAGCATCGAAGGCTGCGTGATCGCCCCTAGGAAGAGTCTGGCGTTCCTTCCTTTCCAGAACTCCCAGGTGACTAGAGCGAAGATGGAGTCCTCTCCTTGCTTGTTTGTTCCGGCCCAAGGTGCTCATCATGTCTTCCACCATTCGCAGATACCTTCCATGGGCTGCACCTGCACCTGCACACCCAGCATCACGCCGATCTGAAACCAGACCTGTTTGACTAAGTGTTTGCATGCTCTTCACTGGTACGGGCTTCGCCGCTTCGGAATTCCTAATACATCCCAATGGACCCAATCCCTATGGCTATGGATCAGACATGAGGGGACACACTTATATATATGACAATGCCATGTCGATTGATCAGCTCCATCTTCATATATTCTTGTTAAATCAGTCTACACCAGGTAGTGTGAGGAGCTATATATATATAGGTAGCATAGAAGAAATTATTCAGTACACTAATAACTTATTGAAAGCTAAGGTTGCCAACCCCACCTAGCTAGGCAACCACACACTGCATGCATCAATAATGAAAAACCAAAAGGGTGGGTGGCTTGTCTTCCTAAATGATGTGCATTATAACCATTTATTGCAACTATACATTCATTTGAGAGCTGAAATCTAAATGGTCTCTTGTCAGGCAGCTCAGGTAGTGTGATCAATTGCGATAGCTTTTCATAAAACCTCTTTCAAAATGAAACCAGTGGGTATGTGATCTTCCTAAATGATGTGCAGCCCAATCGATTATTGTGGATCATTACATGTGTGTACTTTTTCGGTACTTACAGTACTAGATACATTAAGGATGCACAAAGTGTTGTGCAGAGGGCTGTTTGTTGTATAAACCTCAAGCAAAAAAAACACACGGCTGCCGATGGATGTGGCTTTTGGCTGATGGAACTCGTCTTACTTTATTCTTTCAAAAAAAAAAAAAAATCCTCGTACTTTCACCAATTTCGTGGCCAACATGCAAGCATCAGAAACGATAGCCATGCATGCAGTGCTGAACTACAGAGCCATTTTCCAGCTTCATATTGCGGCGCCGTGGATATGATGCTTACTTTCACAAAGTTACCAATCAACCACACCGTCTGATTCTTTCTTGCTTAACTAGGCCAGTGATTAGAATCGGCAAGTATGCTCATAAGCAACTTGAAATGTACATGTGCTCCCGCGAGTACACGTGAGCACTAGACGTTTTCACTACACTGACCTATACAAATATTTTTACACCTTCACGCAGTCATCATGGATGCTTCATTTCACCAAGTAGAGCTGCATTGTATTGACAAGTTTCGACTCAATTCCTGTTGCGTCTCACTCCCACAATCATGGCTGCCGTCTCCATTCAATCTCTCATTCTTGTCATAACAACCGAATGCGGTAATTGGTACCCACACAAAATTTCAACTCTTGGTCACAGGCTCACAATATATGGGAACCTGGCTATTTATTGGCAGGATGCAGTGGAATAGTATAGTAGAGTGGTGTATTATTGTCCTTTTGTATTTATTGTCAGTCTTTCAATTTCCATTTTCAAACCTCTATAATTAAAGGTTGTTGTTTTTTTTCGAGACCACGCCGTTGCGTGTATTTCATTAAGTAGAAGAAAGTTGCATGGTAACCCCACAGCCCGAGTGAGACCTATCTTCTACTGGATACATCAATATGGATTACATTGTAAACAGTTGGGCGACCAACTACTGCAAGATAGAAACGAAAACACACTAGGAGTCTCATCGCATCAGCTCCGCTAGCCTCTTGTTGCTTGGCGAGGCACCAACGTGCTACCTCAACCCTGATTCGCATGCTCGTCGGAGGTGCCCCGACGGAGTTAAATGTTCTTGCATTGCGCTCTTTTCACAATGACCAACCGACCAGGAAGAACACCGAGTCGAAGCGGCGCCGAATCGCTTGGGCACGGCGCTTGCGACTCACGCCAGCCACCACACCATGAAGTCCTCTTCGCTACCGTAATGACTTGTAGAAGATGTAGCGGGTGCGGGGACAATACGCCCGGACTTTCCTGGCGAAGGGGCATCCTAGAGGGATATGGTGGATAGTCTCAGGGGCCTGATCACAGAAAACACAAGAGTTGGAATCCTGCAAACCGTGGCGGTATCGACGGTCGGCCGTCCAGCATCTCCTGTGCATCGCCAACCAGAAGAAGAATCGAACCCTCGGCGGCGCTGCTACTATAATTAAAGGTTGTGTCTCCTGCGTAGTTTACTGATGGTTGGCAAACCATCAATCGTCTTGCTTCACCGTGCCTCCTCCCCAATGCCTTCTTCTCCCTCTCCAGCGCTCTGCCTCCACCACAAATTTTTATTTTGAGATCATCGGGAGGAGTCGAGGGACAATAGTCCTCCCCACCTGAATCAAAGGAATGGAGTCGCTCCCCTACATGGAAAATAGCCTCAAATATGGAGTGAGCCTTGTCAAAAAAATAGCCGGACAAATTTTTTCCACTCGGGCAGATCGAGCTCACGTCATCTCCTCTTGCTTGTGCATGAGGACTAAGAAGAACCAGAAGCAACGCCATGGTAGGTCGGAGCATCATTGGACCCGAGGTCAAGGCGGGTGGTGTAGCCGCGGCCATGGCTGATCATGGAGGCGAGCATAGACAACGGGGTTGGTGTGGGTAGAGCCAACAAGGTGGCGTGGGGGAGGTAGGCAGGTAGTCATGCCGGGGTAGGCGAGAAAACAGGGCATCTGTAGCTGTAGCCGCCAGTTGTTGTGGAGTAAAAAAAAGCAGAAATTGGGTGTGTTTACTTTGGAATGCAAAATACAAAATGACAAGTACTTCGAATGATAAAATGCAAAATGCCAAATTTTTTATAGGTTTGTTTACTATTTACTTCCATCCAAAATGCCAAATTTTTCATAGTATTCGTGGGGGTGTGAAGCTTTTTATCAAAAACTTTTGCATGATGTTTAATTCCATTATGCAAAATGATATACCAAAATTCATTTTTTTGGGATGAAAGGGGAACGAAACACTGGATCAGTTATCTCATCCTACAAGCAAACAATCAAATAGAAATGTGCTGCCCTAACACAAACGGAACCATACCGTTCGTAAATCCAGAATGAATTTATTCCACCCTATGTTGCTCACCAACCGAACAAATCCAATGAAAGAAGCTACTCCAAGTTGTCTAGCCATTGAATCTAAGGTGCTTTGGTCTTCTTAAAAAAACCAAAAATCAGAAGGGCAGACTGCCATTCCGTTTTATATTAAGGGGTGCTGGGTTCGAACTCGGGATCTCATAGCTTCGACCATGAGTAGGCTGGTCTAGCCAGTTGGCCTACGAGAGCCCTGATTGCTTTGGTCTTCTTAGTTCTAAGCTTTGCTTGAAGACAAATCTGCAAGCTTGCAAAGAGTGAGACAAGGATGAGATCTGAAATCTGCCTATGTGTCGACCCCCAGGACTGTGATTGACTTATTCTGAATGAATGGCCAAGGCTTTAATTCCCAACACATCCCATCCCAAATGTATCGTCAGTTCATCACCCACTGATATGATATTGGCATGTGTGTCAAACGATATTTTCTCTTGTCTCTAGCTCACCTCCATCCATCTCGTGGACCTTTCATTATATAGACAATACAATTGAATTGTTGCCTGCAAGCAGTGTGAGAAGTTATATATGGGTATTCACTATTAGGATAAAGATGCACGCATTGGTGACTTTGAGTTCTTCGTCTACCAGTAGGGACGACACCAATATCTAACTGTTCGGGACATCTTTTAGTAAAAGCCTACATCGCCGACGCGATTGTCTGCTGCAGTTAGGGACTGTTTATATATATATATATATATTATATTAGGAGCCGCGAGAACTTTCAATAATAATTGGAAGCCCTGACCCAAACCATCCCACCGACCGGACCAGCCCACCCGAACGCCCCATCCGTTCCCATGCAGGAAGCACGCACCCACCTGCCTGCCTTTTTTGAGTCCGTTCCAGCCCGGGACCGGCGCTGACGCAGGCACGTGCAATCCACGCTTTTTTTTTTGTCTGATTAGAGTATGTCTGGGTTGACGGCCGACGCGACGATTCGATTCCGCGATCAGGTGGTCATACTTTAATTTGAAAATCCACTCTAGATTTATATGCATTGCGACGTTGTGTTACAAGCACCACGTGACAACCACGTTGGACACCCAGCCAAGGCTCAATAGATGTATATGCACTGCAATAGTGGATTACACGTAACCATGGGCTGGTTTACAGACATTTGTCCTCCGTTGTAATGATACTAGTTTATAGAGGGGAAACTGTAAATCTCGTTTTCACGGGATACTTCTACCGCACCCCCACCTACCACCGGCCAAGCCCGTCCAAAATCAGACCGCCGCTTCCTCTTCTTCCGTACTCGAACCCCCGCTTTCATCCAATCGGTCGGCAGCCCACGGCGGCGCTCCATTGCCCGTCGGCGCTTCAATCCCCGACGGCGGCGATCCTTCGGCGCTCTCAATCATGAGCGCCGCCGCCGGGGGGCCGCCCGCTCGCGTGCCGGCTCAGATGGGGGCGGCGGCACTGCTGCCGATGGCGGCACGAATGGAGGCGGTGCGACGGGTGGTGGAGGTGGTTCCGGCGGGGCTTTCCAGACCGTCCCGGGTTGCCCAGCGGACTGGCGTCGCAAGCTCGGGCAGGTCGGTGCCGGGCGAGATGGCGACTTCAGCTGGCGTCGTGCTGACGGAGGTGGCGGGCGCGGTACCGCCGGAGATGGTGTCGGTCGTGGCGGGGGGGCTGCCAGCAACGTCGGCGGGCGCGCTCCTGTAGGTGCCGACGGCGGCGGGCACGGTGCTGTCGGAGTTGGCGGCGGCGAGCGCGGCGTTTCCGGCGGCGGCGGTCGGGGTCATGGCGGCCGCGCTGCTGCCGTCGATGCCGGTGGTTGTGGCTTGGGCGCTGCCGGTGCTGGTCGCCGCGGTGCTGCCATCTTGGGCGGCGGGCGCGCTCCTGTCGGCGATGCCGGCAGCGGTCATGGCGGGGGGTGCCGGCAGGGGCGATGGTGAAGTTTTCGCTGCCCCAGATGGTGTTTTTGGCGCTGGTGAGGAGGACGCAGGCGGCGGGCTTTGGTGGCGACATCCTCTTGGACGGGGCAACGGACGTCGACCACTGGACGGCGTCCACCACGGTGTCATGGACGAGAGGAACAGCGCACGCGTCGGTTCGGCAAGTACCGAGGATTTCGACAAGGTCTCTCTCCCCCCTGCAATACATATCTGTTTCTGTTAATATCCCCAGCTTGAACCACTAGTCGTTCGGGGCATTCAAAATTCAAAACTTTCTTGCTTTTTTTGATATATGCACAGTTCTTGGCTGTTTATATGCAATGACTTACTACATGTGTATTGGTTGTCGTGAATTTGTAAAAATTGTTTTTTAGATGGGAGTAAACAGTATGTGTGCATTGATTGTTATTTAGAAGTGAAGGACGTTTTACATGAGCTCCAATTTTCTATTTGCAACTTTTTGCAAACATTATTGTTGTAGCCGCTGCTGGCATATGCAAGAAAACATTATTGTTGTAGCCGATATCAATTCATGGTCAGCAGCACAACACCATGGCTTTGCATACTGCATATAAAGTAGCAAGTGGATTTTGATTTTTTTTGAGCTACAGTAGTCTAATTTTTCTCTTGAAAAATTGGAAGGTGACGATTGTTGCTTTTCTTGAAAAGTTTTCTATGCATATCAAAGCTAGAAAATGAGGTGTCCTATAATTAATAGCTATTTAAATTGTTTATGCATCCCTGTCACTTGACATTAGAGCAAAGGTGCCGAAACCTCTGTGCATGGAAACCCTCACCAATGTGCTCTTGTCTCATCCAAAGGTGAAATAATTGTGGGTAGACAATTTTTTTGAATTAGAGTATTTCCAACGAGAGACAATTTTGCTTTTTACAATGGAATTATTAGAGCATATTTATATGTGCGAAAACCTGTTATGTTGGTTATTGCAATTGCAAACCTGTTAACTGTGATTTAAATGGTGTTATATGCACATCCTTGTTTGTTTATATGTAATGTCTAGTAAGAAATGTATTGATTGTATTTGTTTTTTTTAGCTTTGGAGTAAACAGTATGTGTGCATTTGTTTGTTTTGAGAGGTGGAGTTTGTTTACATGAACTTCAATGTATTTGCACCTTTTATTCTAAATTATATGCCTCCTGTAGCTTGTGCTAGTGACAAAATTTTATATGCAAGAAAAAAAGTCATTTGTATGAATTGTGCTAATTTCTTGTTCCATATATTTTGTTGGCCCACTGTACATGCCATCGCCTCCTATGAAGCTGTGTTTTTATGCGCCCATACATGACATGGCTGTCCATTCCTGTTATACTCTTTTGCAGGCTTTAGATTACGAAATGAACCGGCACAAAGGATTTTGCTACGTTCGGCAAAACAAAAAAAGGGTTGCTGGGCGTGGCAAACGCTCTAGCGACAATGACAACCGCGACGGTGATGAAAGCTTGAATACATCTGGCGACGATGATGATTTCATGGACCCTCCTGGATCTAGTCGTGTGGGTCAAAGGACCGCCCCCCCCCACACGTTCAGCCAGCCGCGGGGTATGAAGAAAGCAGCGCCCTAAGGACAGCAGAGCTCCTCAGAGGAATGTGACATTCGAGGTTCGTTGACACACACACATGCTTATATGTGACACACACACATGCTTTATATGCATCATTAGATATATATATATATATATATATGATATATTAATTAATGGTCAGTTCACAAGTTGTGCAACAAATTAGTTTTTTATGGTCCCTTTTCTGGTTAGCAGGAACCGCCACTACCGAAGAACAAGAAGAGGAAGTCTGTTGATCATGTGAGTGTTCGGGGTTCTCTGACGATTGTTTGTTTTTCAGCTTAGTTATTGGCTCCACTTGTTAAATTGTTGTTTTATGCATTTATTAGCTGCAAGCCGAATCCCCAGAACCTCCAAGGAAGGCACAAAGGACCGCAAAGGTTGCTCGGAAAAACTAACCCCTCCGTAAGGCCATTTTTCTATGCATTATCATTGCATCTCACATTCTATTTTTTTTCACACACATATTATGGGTGATGTTCAAACTGATGCTAAGACAATGTTTTTTTTATGCATTTTCTAGTTTGAAGTTGATGTACCAGAATCCTCAACACAGGCACAAATGGATGAACAGGCTGAGCAAAAGATCAAAAGTAAGGCTCTTTTCATATGAATTGTTGTTTGCAATTAGTATATGATGTATTTTTTGCCTACACTGATTGAAAAAAATATATATATGCATGGTTGCTGTGAATTTAAATTCCATGAATTGTTGTTGCAATTAGTATATATGATGTATCTTTGCCTACACTGTTTGAAAAAATTATATATGCATAGTTGCTGTGAATTTATATTCCTCACAGATTTAATATATATGCATTATTCCTTTTCCTGGAAGTATGTTTACTGATTGTGTTAAAACTATATTTTTATAGAGACCAAGATGGAATGTGCGGGTTGATATAGTAAAAGTCAGTGAAATGTTGAAAGGTCTCACCCCAGACCAAAGGAGGATCTTTCTTGATGATACCGGGTTCTCTAGCCTAAAGTATTTCAAGCTGGACAGTCCTATCAAACCAGCTTTGCTTCAGTTTCTGTATCACCATACCAACCCTGACACAATGGTTCTCAGTGTTGGCCCTGGAAAGAAGATTGAGTTCACAAAGCAAGTCATTCACCAGATAACTGGTTTCTCTAACACCGGAGATTCTCAAAACAAGCTTGAGGCTTGGAGCGAGAAAAGAGATGAAGCAAAGGCATTGCGGGAAGAACTTAAGCTTAAATCAGTTAAAGAGTTTGATGTCAACTTCTGCATGTCATATGTAGCAAAGGGGGGTACTGATGATATGACCAAGCGGCTGTTCTTCCTCGCTATATTCAATGCGCTTCTCTTCCCAACAGGTAGCTACACAATCAGCAATGCTGAGGTTGCGAGAACAACAGACATGGCCAATTTCCCCAACATTGATTGGTGCCATGAACTCTACAACGACGTGCTCGATCAGATGCAAACATTCCATGAGAAAAGATCTACCGCCCGGGGAACAGGTTTCTTACACCATACCAGGATGCAGCTGGGTGCTAGCGGTAAGAATGCATGACTTCCTTTTCATTCAAAGTTCGACACATACTATGCGTATAACTGTTCAGAAACAAAGCATTAAGACTTTTTCTATAAATGATACTGCTTTTTACATATTCCTGCGCACCCAATCTTTTGTTACATATTCTTGCACACCTAAGATGATGTGCATAGAAGGATATTTGTTCAACGCATATAATATATTCATTTATTCGATATAATCCCAAGAAATCACAGTTCCCCCACTCACAGTGCTATCATGTTTGTATCTTTATGTAGCTTTACTACCTGGACTGGTTAGATGTTCGGGTGTTCAACCTGATGATCGATTCATAACACCCCGCATGAAGGAGATTACCAGTCAGACCGTTGTCAAGCTGATAGCGGTAGACATCATCAAGAACAAGCTAAACATTATTGGCTTTGGGAAAAAAAAAAGTAAGTGTTTGTAGCCCCATTGGTTGCCAATACATATCCCATTTCTAGTTTCTAATCCGTTTGGGTCTACAATTGCAGTTTCGCCCTGATTCACAAGTCTGCTACACACTGCCACCAGCCTTTGGTAGCACAAACGTCCCCCGCCTCAGTGCACTACTTCGGGCAAGATTTCCGCCTGGAGGGTGCCCAGCGCAAAAGCGTTTTCGAACGCATTATTGCTGACTACGATAAAGATATGGAGATGGAACTAAACAAGATTGCATGTCGTCAGTTAGAAATGAAAGAAGCATTTGGGGAGATGATTGATGAGGTAATAAGGGGCGTGGACGATGTTGAAGATGTGGAAGAACCGGTGGCTGCGAATCAGCTTGGTAAGCACTAGGATACTAAAGCCATGTTTCCAAAGATGGAGTTCTTTTTAAGAATTTGTTCCGTTTTGTCTAGCTTACTTTATAGATGGCTATCATCCTCTGCAGGCAACAACAATGAACAGGGCCTTCAAGGTACACCTAACACTGGAGCCAGGGATGACGGCGGTGAAAGACAACAAAAAACAAGCAGCTGGTATAGCTCTCTATATAAAGCTTGGATAGCAACTTTCGCATATATATGGCACAAAATGCTACTAGCCTTCCTGTTTTTTACTAAACAACTTAGTCACTTTGTGTAGATCAAAATGCTGAAATGGATGGTCGTTGTCAAGGTCCACAGGATCAAAACCTTCCACAGGGGCAAGACGGCAAAGAGACTGGTAACACTCCTTTCCATGCTGGTTTTTCTGTGTGTACATTTTTATATGCACCCTTCTACCTGTATATATGCATATACAATTCATCTGTTTTGTTTAGTTTCTATGGAAAATCAAACAGCCAGGGACATTTGTGTTTTGCAAGCTGCTCATTGGTGTGCATGCGTTGTTTACTTTTCCCCTTCCCTTTTTTTTCATAATCATCCCTGTACTATGGTTTTGGTACACGTGCCACTGATACATGTGCTACATGCATATATTTGTCATTGTGGATATTTATTTTATGCATATAGGTCATGTATTTTTAGTGCATATATTTTTTCATGTGCACGCTGTTCATAGGTGTGTGTGCATTTTTTTTTTTTTTTCCTAATCTACTTGATTTGCGGTCTGTAACAGATACAAATAAGGAACAAGGAAATGTCAGTACCAATCAGACTGTGCATATTGAAGAGCAGGAGGATGTAGAGGAGAATGATGCATCTCAGCTCGGTAGATTCTTTGATTCCTTTATATAAATTGCTTGTGTCACAATCACACATCTGTGAAAAGGTTTTCACCCGTCTAACACCTTTTTTTATTTTGCTGCTTTTTTTGTTTCAGATGCCTCGCAGCTTTCATCAAATGAAGAATTCTCACTGCCTCCAGTTTCTCAGCTATCTGATTCCCAAGTTGGGCACAAGATAGATCAAATATTTGATCACGAACAAGCGAAGAAAAGACACCCAGATCTCTACTGAAGACCCAGAGGACTCACGTAAGGATGGAGACAACTAGCAGGCTTGACCGCTCCTACTTATTTCTTTCTTGTTCTTTTTAAATTAGCTACACTTGTTTCCCAGCATTAACCTTATCATGTGTTAGATGACTTTTTGTGGTGTAATGGCTTCTAGACAATATGTATGGAAGCGACCCTTTTGGCCGCTTCCAGTGCTGTAAAATGTATGGAAGTGACCCATTTGGCCGCTTCCTTTTTGCTGTAACCATCGGGATTACATTGCTACATGAACTTTATATGCTATATATCATCCAATATATATATGTGTGTGCATCCTGTTTTGTGTGTCCCCCCTATGATTGTACATTTTTTTTAATATTTATCTGATGTACATTATTTTGTCCACCAGCTACTCGATATCTTGTGACACAAATTGCTGATGACTGTGTCAACGAGTGTTTAAAGAATCAGGAGAATGCTAACCAAGATGAGTGTAATGCTGACTGTTTCAATCTTAACCCAATATCGCCGCCACCATTCAATGATGCAGATAGCATTTTTGCTGAATTTAACATGACCCAGGAAGCATGGGTGAATTTGTCACAACTTAGCCCCCATTATGATTTGACGCCCAATCAGGTGAGAGCATTAACATAATTGTCCAATTCTTTTTGATACATGAACCCTTTCACCTTAACCGTTACATATATATGTGTTGTCGCACTACCCCTATTGCTGTTATGAAATTTAAATTACCCCCAACCACCACCAGAAGAGAGGAGGCAAGCTGATGTTTTATAGTTCTTCACTATTCTTTTAATCAGTTAGTATACACATTTGTAATCAGACCATGACTTTTCTGTAGAATTCATACATTCTTTTCAATGCCACTTTAGGCCACAGTTAACTGTCCATACATAGTTTTTACTAGTTTTTTATGTTTAATATGCACAATACTTGTACCATATATTATCAATTGTCCATGTACAGTTTGACAGGAAAGGTCCTTATTTTAAGGTATTGCACTACTTACTTCAATGGTATTATAGCAAATAACAAACCCTCTATGCGAAGTTAAGACGGCAATGCACAATTGATGTGTCCTATTATACATAGTTTTAGATACATGTTATGCACAGTTGATATGGACAAGTAATTTTTGTGGCATTACTATTGTCATGTCCTTATTTATATTTCAAGAACTAACACCCTTTATTTTTTTGTAATTACACGCTTCAGACTCCTATTCTCTTCACTACACAGAGGCCCCCACAAGACAATATATTGGATGATGTTTCATTCACCAAGCAGAATGACCCAAAAGATAGTCCGGTACATTATGCACATTTTCATGGCACCTTTTAGGCATTCCTCAACTTGTTTTAATTGAAAGTATTCACTGGCTTTTGCAGATTCAAAGGAGTGTATATTATAAAAGTCTTATGTTGTTATGCATATTGTTGTAAATTCTATAAATGAGGCATTTTTTTTTAATGCGCTGTTCTTTCTTGATCTTATCATTGCTAGGGTCCATTGTTTGACGCATCCGGCTATAAAATGACCCCTAACTTGCAAGAAGCTGAACTAACCCAAGAATCATACACACCAACTTGTCAACTGTTGCTTGAACGCCTACTATCTGGTCAAGATGCTACCTTCAAAGGGTAACTTTTCTTCCATGTTATTGTTTATTTTGATAAGTAACTTCATGCGCTCTATATAAACGCAACATATATGCACTATATGCTCAGACCTTAAGGAGTAAGGTTCATGTCTTTTCTTCCAGATCTGTCATTTGCCGTTATGGAGACCAGTGGTCGACAATACAAGATGTGCAAAACGCATTTGCCACGGGGGCATATATGGATGATGATTTTGTACAATACTACGTGCGTTGTTTGATGAAGGATGAATCGAAGCACCCAACGAGGGGACCTGGTGAACGTATCTATCTAGACATCGATGTGATGGTTAGTCTCATGGCCATTTTCTCAGTTTTTTGTGTTAAAAAGATGAGAGTGCTTGTATTTGGGCCTAGGACATAGCAAAACGTCATTATGCACAATATGGACAAATCATTATGTTCTGTTTCCTTGGATTTCTATGCACATAATTTGTACTATATGCTATGCACCCCGTGCTGAGATCTTTTAAAATGTATCAATAACTAGAGACATGCTTTTTACTTGTTTCTATGCACAGAAGATATTAGTTTGTATGCACAGAATTGTTTTTATAGCTCACAGCAAACTATCTATGCAAAGATAAGAATAATAGGCACAAATGTTTTGTCTTACTATGCAAGGTCTAACATAGTTAATATGCCTAACTGTTATGGACAAATGCTATATTTTTTTGGCTATGCAGAAACGCATACATCAGGAAGGCCAAGTGTACCCTAATAATCCAGTTGTTGTCTACGATTCAGATCTGCTGATAGCACAGCTCAATTCTGTCTTGCCAAAAGACAGTTGTCTACAGAACGTGAAAGAGGTCAGTTTCATTTTCAATTAAAAACCTACAATATTTATGCTGTTTTGAGTGTTCCTGCTTTTGCATATTAACTTCTTTAACCCCTGCAGATTGTGATTCCTTTCATTCGTAATGGACATTATTCTCTTTACGTCGTCAACTTCGAGCACGAGAAGGTTGACATAGTCGACCCAAACCCTTGGGACCAGATGGGTGGGGATGGTTGGAAGAATACGCACCAAGAATTGGTGGATGATGGAAAGGCCAGAAATCAATGGTGTATCATCATGATGCGCCGGCTCAATGAAGCCCTCCACAAAGCAAGACCCAAGGCTAAGATCCCAAGGTTTGGGAACTATACATGTGACATGGTTCAGGGGTGCAAGAAGATGGAACCGAATTCGAACAATTGTGGACTCTTTGTCATGAAGTATATGGAGTTGTATGACAAGGAAAAAAGAAACATCCCTTGGCACTATTCACTAAACCTGGTACGTATGGTTCTCATGCATTGTATATCAGTCTTTAAAAACCACCACACCTTGCATCAGTTAATATGCACAGTGTTTACCATTTATGCTTTAGATTCTATTAGTTAGCCTGCACATGTCCTGTCAGTTAATATGCATAGTGCCTACAACATGTAGTGACAATAAATTGGTTTTCTGCACTTCCAATTATTTTGTAGGCCCCAATCAACGAGCTGAAGGGTGAAGTGCTCGAAAAGATCATTTTCCACGGGGCCAATGAACAGAAGGATCTTCCTGAACAAATAGCGATGCTGCGCCCTCCTACTTTCTCCATGTAGATCCCCCCGGCTTATTACACGCCCTACACATAACTGACATATATAAACATGCATCACTACCCGGCGATGTTCAATTTTGGAATAGTTGTCATGGAGAACGTAATAGTTGACCTTCTTGACGAGCCCAATTGTTTTGGAGGTGCTCCCTTTTTTGGATCTGGCTGATGTTCTAGTAGACATCACAAGTGCTCTTTTTTAATGACATGTTCTGCATGTATCATGTTAACAACATGCTCGTTGATGTGCCGTTTAGACATGATTATTACTTTGCGATGCCCAATTTTGGGAAAGTTGTAGTTTACAACGTCTGATGACCACGATTGTTTTTGGAGGTGCTCCTTATTTTGGATCTTGTTATATTATGCATGTTTTTTTTGGATGGTTTCGTTAACACCTGTTCGGCGTGTATCAAAACAAAAACATGCTCAGTTGATGTGGTATTTAGACATGATTATTTTTTTTCTTGTGATCTGTGTGAACTCAATTGAAGTTATGTCCAAGTTAGATGATGTTCTTGTTGTTGGATGCTATGGAACACTGGTCGCCCCCATTCTTTTTTTTGGACAATGGAAGTCCATTTTTTTCTCATGCATGAGTCGCTCGTTTTTATGCGCTACATCCCCGGGTAGCGACGCCCCCGCTAGCATGGCGCAACCGGAGAGTGACATATATGCACGTTTCAATCTAGCAATATATGCACCATTTGTACAAGTGAATATGCACTATTTTAATGTTCTAGTTAACATACAATGACGGTAGCATTTGCAATACTAGTTCAATGTTAATATATCAAATTTCAAACTACCTATCCACGATTTCACTTTGTTCTTATGCACAGTTTCTCTAAGTCATTCATAGACCTACATACTTGCTAAATTAGATAAAAAATAGCCAATAGAAATCAGATTCAAGGTGTAAACGTCTATTCGAAAAAACAAGCATGGACAAGGAAGTTCAAAGGGGGTTTGCACATATAATGGATCATTGTGCCCAAAAATAGAATCATCGTTTTTGCCAGAATTCTAATTTAGCAAAGCAACGTGCGCAAACCCATCATGGTTTTTGTACCAATTAAGCTGGTGAATCAAACAACTACATCACGGAGGCATTTCTCTTATTTTTTGCACCTGGAGGTCTCCCTCTCCCTCGCCTCATGGGTGTAGGGGAAGGCTCATCAGACGATTCACTGTCACTCACTGATGCATCATCCTGCTTCATGTTTGCACCCTTTTGAACTTCTTTACCAGTGCTACTCCGGTTCTTTGCACCTGGTGGGCGACCTCTCTTCCGGCCTGAAAGGCTCGCAAGCTTAGAGCGGTTTTCTGGAATCTGTACACACGTGGGACAGTAAAAAGCATCAGAGTTCGAAGTGGTAGTGCATATAAACACATTTGACTATGAACGAAAACATTGATGGCCTTAATGTTTATACCTGCAAGCATGTTTTAGCATTGTGCCCATCTGCAATGCCGCAAAGCTTGCACTTCCTAGTTGCTTTCTTTGGGCCCTTTGCTCCCAGCTTTAACATTTTAGTCTCTTCATGTGTCTTTATCCTGCCCTTCGGCTTTGCCTTGGTGGGTGGTTCCAAGTTGATGTCAGACCTAATTTGCTGTCATGTAAACATTGTGCGCAATGATGTTAAATATACAGATATTGTTTGTAGGGATGCTTCATACAAAAATTCTATTAGGTACAGCAAAAAACATCCAGTTAACATACCAATGATGACATATTGATCGATGGTTGGATACGAACTGGATCACCAATACTTGTAACAGGTCGATCGGCCATAGTCAAAGACACCTGCATTAATGTACACTTCAATGTAAGCAATAGGATCCGTAAAATTGGTGCACAATTTTAAATCAATGCATATTTGAAAATTGACTTATCATTTAATATGCACAGTATATATAAAGTAATATGTACAGATACCCAGAAGATTATATGCCTATGTTAACAGCGAGAGAAGCATGTGCATTAAAAGCAACTACCTCAGGCTGGTCTTCTCCATTACAGTCACGGATGGCATCAACTTCCTCATTCTCAGATGGTGCGGGCTGCTAAAAAAAAGACGATAGCTTATGTATAAGAATTTCAACGCATTCATAACAACAATTATAAGTTAGTTCAGTAGTGCAATCATCTTTTTGTTACTCACAACACCCTGTCCTGGGGGCTCATCTGCTGCTGGGCCTGATGTTTGGTTGTTATTGTCCTGTCATTGCATCACAACACAATAATAACATATACCATCACACAAAACAACGGTGCTATACAAAACTAGTCATTACCGGTGACATGTTATGTTTAAATTAGTTCATATGCACAGTATTCTAATATACATTATGCGTCGTTTTTGTATAGCCTAACATTCACCAACAATAACATGGCCCTGAAATGTAGCATAGCACTATTCAATGGTATTATAGCTCGTAGTAAACTATCCATGCACAATTGCTATATGTCTCTATGCACTGTTTGTATGCATTCAGAGGATGGAGTTCTTACCGCTGCATCATCGAGGTCAATGTCACCAACACCAATGTCAGGATCTATTCCAGAGACCAGTCGAATTAGCTCATCTAGCCCATCAATGCTCCTGTCCAAAGCCGCCTTCGACAAGATTGCAACCCTGACGAGTTCCATTGCTTTGGTGAGCACTTTCTTGTGCCTACTTGCCTTAGTTTCTCCATCTATCCCTTGCAGTTTGCGGTCACACCGGTCGAAAGGCACCTCCACACGTGCATTCCGACAGTATCGTTGCAGTATGTACTTGCTTGGTATGCGCTGCAACTGAGCTTGCATAAACGCACGTAGCAAGTGCACACAAAACAGCCCTATTACAAAATTTACAAAAGTCACAATGCGCATACCACATAGGGAAACAACAATATTAGCAGTGTGCATAATAAAAATGTGGTAGTGAAAGGAAGACAAGGATGATCAACACATACCGGTATGTTCCAAGAGTTTACATTCGCAAGAGAAATGCTCTGCTCCTTCATCCACCACCACCCGGAATTGATGCTGCCCCCACTCTATTCTTTTTGAATTGCTAGTATGCTGCACAAGCCATGAGTGGGGTCCTCCTTCAGGGTCAGAAATTATGCGGTATGCAGTTGCTAATTTCATTGCCTCTTCAAATCGTTGGAAGACAGCCCTCGTGTACACCCTGGAAACACGCAACTCGAACGGCCAATTGGAGTTCGATATGGTTTCACTCTGCATAGATAATTACACAGCCATTGCATATAACACTCAGACAAACAACATCAAATATAAATAGATTGTGCATAGAAACATGACTATGTCGATGAATCGTAAGGGATGTGTACTTACAGTGCAGCCATACGCTTCAGTAGCTTCGGACATCTTGCGACGGTGGGTGAACTTCATCATTTGCTTTGCAAAGATATGCAGTGGTGTGTTTCCATCCACATGACACGTCTTCACAATGTGATTGACGCTCTCGCTGCGTTGTGTCGATGACATTATGCCGCAATAGCCATCTTTGAAGTAGCACGGCACCCATTCTGCACGGTTGGAATACAATGCCTGCAAAGTTTGGTCATCTTCTAACTGAAACTCATCAACTAGCATCCACCATGCGGCTTCAAATTCCACCGTAGTCAAAGGGTGGTACACAACCGAGCGAAACCTCTCCAATTATTATTGAAAGCCCAGGGCTCCTAATATAATATATATATATATATATATATATATATATATATTGTGTCAAACCCTAACTTCCTATCACCTCTCATCCCGTCACTACTCCTGCCTCCTCTTCAAGTCTTCCCATATTCCCTTCCCGTCTCTAGAGCCAATAGCATCGGCGACACCAGGCAAAGGTCGCGCGGCAGCGTAGGCGAGGAGCTGAGCTGCTGAGGTTGTGCGTCATTGGTGGAAAAGGCGTGGGGCTGGGGTCGTGTCCCCATAGCGGCGTCGCTCGGCCATGGGTGCGCTCGTGCAGTGCTCGGCCGGGGGGGGGGAGGGTGGACATCCCCGTGGAGGCGACACTCAGCCAGGGCGCGTCCGCCCTGGATCTGTAGCTGTGATGCGCGACGACGGCTCCTGCGGCGACGGCGGCGTGGTGCGCGGCTCTGGCTTCCTGTGCGACGACGATGACGACGGCATGGCGGGCTGTGCTTCGAGCTTCGAGCTGGTACGGAATCCGTCGTGCCCCACCGTGCCGCATAGTACCGTGCTCCGCACCTTTAAGACAGATTTGTGCCTTGAGAGTTAAAGAAGGTCCATAGAGCCTAGAAAATTGCCAGATGAAGAGAGTGAAAGTCATGCCCTCCTCTCGAAACGAAATTCGCATACTGACTTCAAATGAAAGGTATGCTTTCATTTTTCATTTGGGACTACGTATACGTGCGTCCTTATATTTTGAATGCTTCATGGAGCAAAATAATATGCAAGAGCCATCCGGGCAGTGCATGCTACCGGTCGTAAGTGAAGGTCGATCGATCGACGACGTACAGATTGTTGGCGCTGTTGGCGCTGACACACACTGCTCCTGGCCCATATTTAGGCAACCTGAACCTGGGACAGATGCTGTTTTTGCCGCCAGCAGAACCGCAGAAAGGATCTGTCACAAAGGCACAAGGAAATACGTATCCTGGACCATGCATCATGCATGCGTCATCCGCGGACCGTGGTGGCCTGGTTCGGGTCCACCCCGGTCACCCCAACGTGTGTGCGTGGCTAGCAGTAACACAGTAACAGCAGCCTACCACAGTTCCACAGTTCACATGTTGTTGCAGGGTCTGCGTATGTTTGCTATAGCCTATAGCTATCATATAGCAAGTCCAAACAGTATCTATACTTCCCTATGGTTTTCGTACAACCCAGATCCCTCCGCCACAGACACAAATCACTGTACCTAGCACAGTAAACGACCTGGACCGTTGGATCATCTTCAGCATCATCCTCACCCTCCATGTGTAAAACAGACTCTCCCGAAACATCTACTCCTACCTACCTCAACCGACTCCACTGCTTCAACTCCACGAAACATCGTCGCCGCAACCTCTCCCTCCGGCGACCAATGCCTGCGCCCCGTCCCTGCGCAAGCGTACCAACCCTCCGGTGTCACCCAGCCACGCCCGCAGCCACCCCTCCCAAGACGGACCCCATCCCGACTCCGCCGCCTCGCCCCGTCGATGTGCGCGCCGCCCTGCGCCCCCCAACGTGTCCTTCCATGTCTTTTGCATATGAAACCGGCGTCGGGAGCTCATCCTTTGGCGTGTCGCCCAGCGCAGCAGCGGCCCGCCCGCCTCCCACCATCTCGGCGCGTCATCCCCCTAGCTCCTGCAGCAACGGCGGCGGCCGTGCACGCCGCCCGTCGGTAGCGAGGGGCGTCTTCTGCCGTCGCACTAAGTGATGGGGGTATCAGGCATGCTCTGCTATCTAACCTCTTCTTCTACCCTCAATACCGAAAATCCATTTGTAGGGATACTTCCTCTCGCTAATAGTGTCTTCCTCCTCCTGCTGCATGGTGTTAAATGCTACAGCACAGCCACATGACCGCACGCCGGCGGCGGCAGCCTCCTCGCATGGTGTACTACGTTCCAGGCCTGCGATCTGATATATTTCATTTTTGCTTCAAACAGCGTCAGGACTGTGGCGTCAGGGCCACATCCTCTGTCTTCTTAGCTCTTCCTATTCTGTGCCCTTCAGGTGGTTTAAGAAATGCCCAAAAGAACTCTGCTTCCTAACCTTCCTCTCTTTTTCATTATGTATGCCTTAACCAGTTTTACCATTCCTAATTTTGCAGATTATGATGCCTTCCTGTTTGTCAAATCTCCCGTTGGATTGTTTATTGGTAAAGACCTGTGATGTGGGTCGCTACAGCAGTGGTAAGCAAAAAAGCAACAAAAATTTAGGATTTCGATTCAGTTCAGTATATTTCAGAAGACGAAGGAATCATGCTTTTTGTATATCTGAGATGAAATATTCATGAAGCGGGTGTCATGAATCTCTAGAAGGTATTAATTGCTTTTGCAGTTTGAATAGTACTTAAATTTTTACATTAGCGTTAGTTGATTAAATAATTAAACATTTGCCGAGCACCAAATGAGATGAATGCTTATTTTGATAAGTATGAAACTTCTGTACAATAAACAGTAAAAGGATAAGATCCGTAGGTTAAAGGAGACAAGAAAAAGGGGGAAACTGATCTGGATAATTATGGGTATGCAAATATCAGTGGTGAGAGCGAACACGATGCTCTATCTAATTTGCTCAGCAGAGTCAAATATGTTGCCATCCTCTACCACAAGATGACAACTGATAATTTAGCAGGGGATAGTCAAAATTTTACGATTTAGCTTGGGGGTCTGTTGACTTCGAATATGTTGCTCCGTCTCCGTAGGACAGTAAAAGGGTCTCTAAACTCCTAGAGATCAACTGGATTGTGTTCTTGGTGAGTTACTTCTTGACCAGGTAAGTTTCTCTTCTCTGCTTTTCCTACAGAAATCTCTTTTTTTTCCATTTTTTTCTAAAAAAATCTCTTATGCAAAGTGCCAAAGCAAAAATAAAGGAATGAACGTGTCCAGCCATTCATGTACTCAACTTGCAATTTTTTTGTGTTGCTTCATTTCTTACTTTCTTATGATCTTTAATGAGTATGCAAATGCTATATTGATTCAAGGAGGCCACGTTCCTTTACCTATTAAAAACTTCCCTGCTCATAGACTTTTTCATGTTATAAGTATATAATGGTTTCTAAATTATAAAGCATGTGCTATATACAATTACAGTTGTACATACAAATTCAAAGGATACTAGCATGAAGTTCTTTTTATGTGAATCCAAATCAATTTTATGACACATGCCAATTATGATCCATCTAACGTAGTGAGTTGTCTATCTACCCGTGCAACTCAATCTACTGGACCACATAACCATGAGAAGCCGTACTTGCCGGGTGAAAAACTCCGCCAAACAATGGACACTCTTTACACCATGCCAACATGAATCTCCACATAGATCTAGCTCAACCATTGATTCATTTGCTTCCATGTACAATCATATAAAATGTTGTATTTTTTTGGTGCTGGCTTCCTGCCCCCGTCGCGGCACGGGGTCTCTGCTAGTTTTAAATAGACAAGTGGGATCATGTGCTGGTTTCTATTAGATACTCTCTCCGTCCAAAAAGTGTCATTTTAGGTTTTTCATACATCATGTTTGACCATCCATTTTATTCAAAAAAGTTTCATAAATATATTTGATTTTATTATAACTTATTTATCATTAGAGATACTTTAATACTAAGTTATCAATTTTATAATTGACACAAAAATTTTTGAATAAGACGAAGCGATCAAACACAATATCTAAAAGTTTAAAACGACACTCTTTTTAAGATGGAGGGAGTACTTCTCTAAAATGAATTGGAAGCTCAAAAATAGCTTCTGATTTGCACTAAATCACCTTTCACATATGGTTTGTCTTAGAATTAGTTAGAATCATTTTTCCCAAAGAATCACATTTCACAGAAATTAATTAATTAGGAACAGGATGAGCTCTACCAAATGGAAAGAACAGTTCGGGGCTTCTCTCTTCACAAACTCTATCTCTTCTCTTTCTCTATATCTTGCACCCTATTCACTTGAACTTATTAGCCCTGCTTACCAATCATGCTACATTCACAACAAAAAACATCATCGGCTGGCTTATCAATCGCAGAAGCCATTAGCCGAGCAGCTCATAGAGGATTCACTGAAAGTAGCTCCAAAAACTATGAAATATTCAAAAGGATGGAATCAAGTCTCTTTTCTTTTTCTTTTTCTTTTCCTTTGGCCCTCTCCTAGCTATGCATATGAACATGAACGTCATCCACAAATGCATGAGAATATTTTTGGTGGTGCATACGTCGTAGCCCCTAATTTCCTTGAGGGGCAAAATAAGGTTACTTGTAGTCTAAAGCAATGCTATCGATCGACGTCAAGCAACAAGTACAAACTGACCAGATATGTTTTTAGCCTGTTGTGATCGAGATTACGCTGCCAAGTTCATATATAGTAGGCTACAAGAATCCTAGCCATTGTTTGTAAAAATTGAAAAGATATGGCAAATTTTGTTTATATATACATTAATTGCCAAGCAAAGTGCAAAAGTCTCACATCTAAGTTGCCTCGCGTGTGCAAGTTGTCTTTAGTTGGGGTGGAGCCATCCCAGGGCGTGGTGGTCTTAGACCCGGTCTTCTTCCTCACCTCAAACTGCCAAGTACCTTGGTTGGTAGGTGGGCCTTTTTCTCGTTTTGGTTCAGCCCAATAGCTATCCATTAAAGGTCCAACAACTCCACATGCCAATCCGGTGGTTTCGGGCGACTCTGGTGGTTCACGAAGATTCCAAGAGCACCATTGTAATTTTTTATTTTCTAGGGATCTTCGTGTAGTTTGGTTGCAATAGTCGTCTCTGTATATCTATATGTGTCTCAGATTCGTCTATTTGTACGGTTGTTTTCCTTACTTGTAATACTGATACATATTTTCAAGAAAAAAGGATGAACGGAAAACTACCAACCAGCTCTGCTAAAAAAATAAACTACCAACAAGCAACAAGCATCCTTCGATAATCCAATTTGTCGTTGTTGCATCATCAACACTAGCTAGTGAGGACACAAGGCCGAGGCATGAAGGAAGCGATCAACGGTCGGCGGGCCGACGGAAGGCCCAACAACCAAGCATGAAGAGAAACAATGATTGGTTGCCTCTCGTGAAGTGGAAGCACCAATGGTGGACATTCTCCGGCAGAGGGTGCCCGGTGATGACGGTCGCGGGGGCAACCACAAGGCACGCCGCCCCGCGAGGGGACAGCCCGACGGCGTGGTTGCCAATGCATGCTCCAAAGACACCATCCCTAGCATGGACCCAACCACTCCGCCCGCCGCATATGTGTTGGCATTTGTTAAGTGCTAAAAGAATATGAAGGATTCTCGCAGCGCCGCGAACACCTACCATTATAGCTTTTCCCTAGGATGAGTATTCTAGAGTATCGTATCCACGGGGGAAGCTTTGGCTAAAGAATTCTAATAAGTCACAATCATGTATCCACCAACTTAGCAAACCACTAAACTATAGTGAGGGGTAATTGATAAAGGATAAGTTAATATCAAAACATAAAATAATAACCTACCTAAGATATAAAAGAATGACTAAACTAATCAAGAGGTCAAAGGGAGAGATCAAGGTTCCTAGGTACTTCTCTATTACTTAGGTTCTATAATAGCAATTACACTAATGCACTTTGGAGCAACAGTTCCTTTCCAACTCTCGAAAAAGACGGGAAGAAGGTAGTTGGGAGAAGGCTGCCTAAAGCTCTACGAAAACACCAACCCATACGTGGTGGACTACAAAGGCCTGACAGGGCTGTCACCCCTGGGGCTACCACAACTATCCGTAGGTTTGGGCGCAATCTCAGGTAACCTATAGCCTAGACACCAAGTCTACACTATCGATTACTACTCTAGCTATCGCGAATAACTAGAGTCCTCAATACGAGCGGAGATCCCATGCAATAGCATAACAACTATACTTAACCTTATATGAAAGACATGGAAGTAAATAGAGAAGATAAATATGTGAATCATAAGTCTTGTAGAGAAGATACATAGACATACCATACTCTGAAGACATCTCTAGAACAGGAGCATAGCTCCTCTCTCCTTTTACTCCTGATTAGATCTAAGTTAGATCTAATCTAGTTCTAATTACATGGCTAATCTATCTCTAATTACATGACTAATCTTCTTCTAATCTACTTCTAATTCACTAATCCCGGAGAGAGGTTATCCTTATATTGGGACACCTCTTGCAAACTCCGAGATAATGAATAGAATGAGATAGAATGAATTAGGGTTTAGCCCCGGGGTCGTGGGGTCTTCTTATATAGGCCTTGGCGATGAACGATGACCATTGGATCAAACCCGACCTTCAATAACGGTGTAGATACAACCTCAAGGTCGGTTACAAAACCGACCTAGGAAGATGAGCCCGATTACTCTTGTAGCTGGCGGCGGCGCCGCGAGATTTAAACTCGACCGCCCGGCCCCGTGGCCAAACCATGTCATCTTTCTTCCGAGTCTTCTGTACCTTCTAGAGTGTTTTAGTCCGCATTTTGGGTCGAGTTACTTCACGGTTAAGTCTTGTCATCGTTTGTGAGATATATTCTGGAACTTTCTCCATTCTTCTCTGCATTTATCTGTTAAGTCCCTAAAAGATATAAATCACCAAAGCTCATGGAATTATGTTAGTTAGACCCCTAGTCTATGTTGATATTCATTTTAAGCCCTTATCCATGTTTAGTTGACTAGTAATATTATGCTATAACAGGTGTCAACAAGTTCCCCCAAGCTTACCCTTTGCTAGTCCCTAGCAAAGCCAAACTTAGCAATGGATCAGGAGTTGCTACAACGCTTTCACGCCTCAAAAGTACACATGATTTCAAACAAAATTTCTCCTCTATGTTAGAAAAAACTTTTTCAACCTTCAACTTACCCATGTTACCTTTAACCATGGAGCTTATAGCTTTTTCTTAGGATCTTGGGCAATTGAAAGATAGAACAATCAAGTCAAGCACCATGTCTCAAACTCTTTGTTCAACCTTCATTCTGGAGTTTTTGCAAGTTTTCAAAATAAAACTCAAAGTTCCTTTTGTATGACCCTCTCAAGTCTCTCATTTGTGGTATTTGTGGATCCTCACTTAGGCAATAATGTTGTGTTGCCTTTCTCTCATAGTATGTGGTATTTTTTGGAATAAAGGCGGTAGGACACTATGCCTTCTTCTCTCTCACCCTATATCTAAGGTTTATATCTGGAGCTCATAGGTGGGAGAAACTAAATTTACTTACTAAGCATATATTGTAAATTCAAACAATGGATTCAAAGTCACGAGTCACACTGATCAAGTGGTTCATGTGTATGGTGGAAAGAATATAGTGGATATGGTAGGGAATATGGTAAGGTGTATGGAATGAATGAGGGGAAAGGCTAATTCTACTTTTGCTCCTTGAGGAATCTTCTCTCTTTTGGAACTTGAAAACTTTGAGAGAACCTGGGTTGTATCTTTTTCTTTCTTTATTTTTTCTTTTATGGAGAGGCGAGCATCTAAGTACCCATTGTTTTCGGTGGACACATGTCCATTTTTTTAACTCTCCTTTATTCTTTCTTTTTTTCTTAGGGAGGTAGGCTCTACTCGCCTGTAGGACACTTGTCCATTTTTCATCTCTCTTTCTTCTTTCTTTTTCTTAGGGAGGTAGGCTCTACTTGCCCGTAGGACATGTGTCCATTTTTCATCTCCCTTTCTTTTTTTTCTCTCTTTTTTTTTAAAGTACAACCCAAATCTCTTTTGAAATAACTTTTAAGAGATAGACAAATGTAATGGAGCTTTTGTAAGATATTGGCTAGCAATGTGTGAGTGAATGAGTGTAGGGAATATTTTTGGTTGTTCTCTCCCCGGGGTAGGAATAGAACATTTTTTTTTGGTGGATATTTGGTGGATGCTTTGTGGATGCGTGCTTCTAGAGTAGAAGTAGCATAAATGCAAGTGGATAGAGTGGAGTGGAATAAAGTGTGCATGATCGATTATGACAAGTTTCTAAGGGTCGACAAAGATTGAACAAACTCAATGCAAAACAAGCGACCTATATATATGTCAAAAGGTTTTCCTAATCTAGAGGAGCATGTATATATGGCATCCGGTGTTGAGGCATCCTGTGTTGCTTATCCACTTTGTTGCCAAGAAAGAATTTGGTAAAATAATTTTTAGCACCTAACTTCTAGTACTTTGTCGCCCTGCAGTTTGACCAATGTATAGCGTTTCCAACTCCTAATACCTTAAAGATTAATTCATCAGATTAGACCTAGGTAAATAATTTTCAGCTCATAACTCCTAGTATAAATGGAGGAATAAATTCTTGTTAGATCCTCAAATCACTACTACGGGATTGATTTTACGAGGTGTTCGGATTTTTATTTTCCGTGGCGGGCATTTGAGAAACCGCCACGCGGAAAATAGGTAACCCGACCCCCGGCCTGGGAAAAACCGCCCGCGGTTAATCGATTAATCGTGGCGGATTTTTGTAAAAATAACCGCCACGGTTAATCCCTATTAACCGTGGCGGGCATTGTTAAAAACCGCCATGGTTAATCGATTACTCCGTGACGGTTTTTTAACAATGCCCGCCACCGGAAAATCGTGGCGAAATATATATACCAACACTTCACTTCTCTCCTCACCTCTCCTTCCCTCTCTCCCTCCCTCCGTCGCCGGCCCCCTCCTTCTCCCTCCCCGCCGACCCCTTCTTCTCCCACCCCGCCGACCCCTCCTCCCTCTCCGTCCACAGCCCCCCGGCCCGAGGATGACCCGCCGGCGCTCCTCCACCTCGACGCGGTGGAGGCGGCATGGGAGGCGTGGAGGCCCAGATCCAGTAGTGCTCACGCACCTCGAGCTCGTCGGCGGCGCTGAGGTGGCGAGTGTAGCGGGGAGGCGGCGGCGGCGGCGAGCACGGTCTTCTCAAGCGGCGCGAGCACGACCTTCTCCTCCAGGCGGCGGTGGCGGCATGTGGCGGCATGGATACGCTTGATCCGAGCCCGGGCGCGGATCCGGCCATCGGGCGGCGAAGCTCGTCCCCTCCTTCATGGCGGCGGATCCCGACTGGCCGCTGCTCCCCAGTGCGGCGGATCCCGCGGTGGCTCCCCTTCGCGGCTTCCGGCGACCCCCGAGCACGAATCGAGGCCCAGCGGCGGATCCCTGGCCCAAATGGCCGGGCGACGCGAAAACCCCTAGCGGCGGCCGTGGATCCCATCGCCCGAATCCGGCCCATTAGGGTTAGGTCCGGGCTTTTCTTTTTATTTATTTATTTTGTTTTTTTTTTTTCAGATTAACCGTGGCGGTTTTTGTTAAATAACCGCCCGCGGTTAATCGATTTTTCGGGCGGCATTGTTAAAAACCGCCACGGTTAATTGCCCGCCACGGAAAATCATTTCAGTAGTAGTGAATCGAGAATCTAGTTGTGTTTAGTTTACCTGTTTGGCTATCAAGTCTAGAAGCAGTTCTCATGGAGAATATATATATGAAGCTAGGAGCACTCCTAAGCGACCCCTAAGGCCCTAACATTCTTTTTGTGTGAGTTACTGCTATATATAAAGTTGGTAGGCCACCGAAATAATCTTGTTTAGATGTTAGAAAAACTTGCAAAAGTAACCGTTGGAACTCCCCGGAACTTGACTGTTTAGACGTTTGTTTGTTTGTGGTAATATTATCCTACCATGAGGTAACTAGACTCAAAAGAATCGCCTCGCAATGTACATCTAAACTGTGTAATTAGTTATTTTTTTTACCTACATTTTATACTCCAAACATATGTTTTTTTGTGTATTTAATGTGATGTGATGGAGGGAGAGTGGAAAAGGAGTTAGAAATTTTTGCAATCTAAACAAGGCCTAGTCACCGCTCCTAAAATTTGAAAATATACATGACGACGACATTGTTTTGTCATTGAGTATACTACTTGCTTAAGTGTTAAAGTCCCACCTGCACTCTCACACAAGCGCGTGTCCTCTTCAGAGTCGTAGATAAATGTTCACTAGGGAACAAACAAACTACTAACTATGTAGACAAGAACCTATCTTAGCTCAATATTACATTCACACCCCCAACAAAGTACTCTCACTCTCACATGAAAACTATATCGACATAGTGCATGTCGTCGACGTCTTATAGTATAGCCAACATGTTCAGGATAACCCTTTAGAACGGGAAATTCTTACGTTTCGTGCATACAATTCTCGTGAAATTCCTAAAACTACCGTGGTCGATGTTGTTCCAGAGTCGGTGCCCCTAGGAACCAAAGTGGCCCCACCTGTGTGCTGACCTGTCAGGCTATTTTGAATAGAAAGAACAGGATGCCAGACAACTGTGTCGTTGTAGATATGTCTGACGCCCTTAAAGATGGCTAGGCTAGCTTGAAGATGGTCTGTTTTCCATCCACCGAACGCCGGTGGTTCACTATGGCTATGGTTATGTCATTAAACTTTATTTATTTATTTTAGCCAAAATTATTTAATAACCGGTATAACATTATTATTATGAGCTAAATCCAAAACATACAGCTAGCAGCTCCTATAGAGCCAAAAGCTTCTACAGCCAAGAGGCATTAAATTAAAAGCAGGCAAGATTTACAGCACTTGAAATATATGTTGCTCAATCAACTATTGCTTAAAAAAAAAGAATCATCCGATAAAAACCAATGGACAAGAGAATAATAACAATATGCCTTATATATATTTTTCATTCCTACTACTATACACTATCTGAGATAGGAATATTCATGGATGCAATACAAGCAAGAGAGATGATAATAAACATACTCCCTCCGTCCCCAAAAATAAATGACATTTTCGCTTCGAGAAACATCTATCGGCAATTATATATTAAAATAGGATTAATATTTATATTACATAATTAGTATCATTGGAAAGATCTTTTGATCTAGTTTTTAACAAATTTATTTGGAGATTTAAATCTTCTACGTATTTTCTATAAATCGAGTCAAACTTGTGGCACGAAAACCCAAAACGTCGTTTATTTTGGGGCCGGAGGGAGTATATAAATATATTTATTGCCTCGTTTACATCGTCTATGTATATATATTATATATTTCTAGAAAATAATCAATGTGCCCTGGATTCGCTGATTATGTACTAGCAGGAAATGAATGGGATTCCATTCTCCTTTTAGAAGACGGGAGATCTCTGTGCTATTATGGCAGTGCTTGAATGCAGTGGCCTCTGACTGCAGATCTCGTCAGTTTCGCTGATATCTGCAGCAACTGCCGCCCATTTTTCTTGTGCAGACCTCATGGACGAACGTTGGAACAAAAGCCCTGAGCAACCCCTGTTCTTCCGCCGTGATTACTCCTGTTTTCAGCTTGGTTACGTTCCTCACTTCCTCCCACTATTTAATTTTCACCTGTTATTTTATCATTCTTGGCGTAGGTTTATTTGTATATGGCAACTATAAAATGGATCCCTGTTTTGTTACTACTTCTTGTGCATTATTTTTTTTTTTAGAAAGGACGGCAAAAGCTTTGCCGCGATTTCTATTAGACGAAAAAAAGCGAAAAGGCAAGTGCCAGCCCGTTTTTATTTGAAACCGGGCGGAAAAACCATACAAATGGAGGGTACCCTACTCCATCCGCACACCTAGGTACCAATTCAACTCAACTCGCGCCACAACTAGCGCCCACTCAACTCAACTTAGGGAGTGTTCCACTCCACCTACCACTTATTGCAACAACTCATACAACTATGAACCACTTAAACAACTCGACTAACTACAACTCGGATGGAAAACAAGATAAACAGTAAGCCCCACTCGGTTGGATTGGGTCATCAACACGAGGCTCCATCACCGCCACTTTCGGTCGGATTGGGACATCGACACGAGCCATCACAAAGAAAGGCACAAAGACAAACAAAACACTCAACATTACGCCACCACACCACCACCACCTGAGAGAGGAGCCGAAAGGAAGCCGTCGAAACCGCGCCGTCATCACCAACGTATGAGCCGCGCCCGCCGCAAGCCCGAGTAGCTACCCGAAAACTCCCCACCACGGACCGTCCTCCTCAAAGCTGCACACCCACAATCGAAGATCCTCCAAATAACGATGCATCGCCAGCCCTCTTCACGGCACCATTGAAGACCACCGATCCCGGCTACTCGGCGTGGGGGCCTCGCCTCACCCAACGCCTCACTCCACTACCCAAGAATCGGATATCCGAAACCGCCCAAGAGCTCCACCTCGCCCGGCCGACACCGATCACCACCACCACGGCGCCAACTCAAGATCTCCGGCCACATGGCCCTCTCGCACCTCCCCCGCCAACACCTGACCAAGTGCTCCCCAAAGCCGCAACGCACCAAAGCAACACCACCCGGCCGACCACCACCACCGCCACGAGCCGAGACGGTTCCCGGATCGGCGCCTCAAAGAGGGCACGACGCCCGATGGCGCCGTCGTCGCTGCGCTCGTAATGAACCCAGGGTTTTCACCACGGGAACCCATGCCGCAAGGAATGACAACCCTCAATGAAGCCCCCAGCGGGAGAACGACGACACGAAGCCGCCGCCACCATTGACACCGACCAAGCGGCTGTAAATGCTTTTCGACGCCACCATTCCTGCCGCCGCGCCTCGTTCGTGCGGCAGCACGACCCGACAAAACCACGTCGCATCTCCGGAAGAACAGCCCGACCTTTGCCGGAGGCGCCCACCGACACCACCGGCAAGCACCTGCGCCCCGGCCCCCACCACCATGGTGGCGCCCGTACCCAACGCCGGCGGAGGAGGAGGAGGTTACCGACCATCTTGCCGCACTCCGGTTGCCCGCACGCATGAGACCACCCCGGCTCCACCATCTCCGGGCCGCCATGGCCCGATTCTGTGCGAGCCGGGCGGGCACACACCCGCGGACACCACCGTCACGAGCCCGGGTTGTATGCCTCCCCGCACCATCCACACCCGCGCCACCGCCCACCCCACCAGCGCCCGGCCGTTCGCGAGTGCCGCCCGAGCCGACCATCGCCGCCCGTACATCGCCGCCCGAAACTCCGCGGCCGCTTCCCACGGCAGGCGCGCTCCCGCCGTCCGGTTGCCAGATCCAGCCAAGTGGGGCGCCGGATCCGGCGGTTAACAGCCCACGCCGCGGTGGCGGCGCCCACGCCGGCGAGCCCCGCCGGGATCCAGACGCCGCAGCGCCAACCCGCCAAAACCGCCGAGAGAGGGAGGGAGAAGGCCACGCCGCCGCCCTCCCCTCGCTCTGAAGCCTCCGCCCGGCCGCTTCGGCGGCGGGCGGCATGGATGGATCGGAGGAAGGGCGGCGGCCTAGGGTTTCGTCGCCAGGAAGAGCGCAGGCGAGGCGCGGTCAAAAAATTTAGTACTTCTTGTGCATTATAGGTTACTAGAAGTCATCAATTAATGGTTGCTAAGAGGGTTCTAAGGGACAGGTTCACGTCATGGAAGCTCTATGCACGGTAAAAACTGCAGAGCAAATTGTCAAAAATGTGGTCTGTGAATTTTAGAACTACCATTAGTGAATATATAGACCACCCAACAATGTGAAATAATGTGACTTAAACTCTTTAAAAACAATGTGATTGTTACAACCTTGAATTCTCAAGAAATAACAATTGAGCATTAATAAAATGGGTTTGTATTTGAATGGTGACTTGAATTCCTTTTCCATGGATAAAAGACAGTGTGCATCATCTAAACTGGAAAGAAAATTGCTTGCAAGAGGCACTATATAGCGATTTGGGTCAATTATTGTGTTTTTATGTTGATAGAAATTTATCTTGTGACTGCAAAATTTTACTTAACAATCAATAGAAAAAGATAAAAATATACAAATTTATCGAAAAAAAGACAACGCTTGTTATGTATATGACAAATACAAAAGGCGACAAAGCAGAGATATGCCAACGCAATCACTTTAGCAATGGATCAATGGAAAACTGCCATGACACATACATGACTTGGATATCCTTATCAATTCCATCATATCAAAGCTGATCATCTCAGAAATTTTGATACTTTAGAAAAATTGGCCCGCTAACGCCAGAAGTGTTCCACCCAGCACTTTTACTGAGCAAATCACAACGTTTGTCGCAAATCGCTCAATGAAGTTCCAGAGTCATAGTAATGCTAGGACATCCAGTAGACCCATTCTAGTGAAGTAGGCATCTTTCCATTAACATACAAAACAAAAAAGAAATATCCTTACATGCCATATTTGTAAAACCAACAAGTACCCATATCACAAGTCGGTAAGAATTTCGCCGGGCTAGCTACCACGACAATTGACATGTGTCCATCTAACATGTAAAAAGGTGAAAGTACAAAAAGGCGACAAAAGCAAGGATACGTCTACGTCACTTTAGTAACGGATCAACGAAAAACCGTCGTGACACATTCATGACTTGGATATGCTTATCAATTCGACAATATCCAACGGTTGTCGTGATCGTAGACATAGATACCCGACAAATAAAAAAGATATCCACTCACTAAAAGTGTCGCTTAACGTTTTTACTCACCAACGACCCGTTTGTCGTGTTCGCCGGTCCAAAACTCCGAAAGTCGCAGTAATGCTAGCTAGCATCAAGTCCACTTTGGTGCAATAGGCATTATATTGCAGCTAGCCTCTCATGCATGGGGCATGAACATAAGACCATCCATCAATCAAAGCGTACACAATATAGTCACCTCACATACTTAGAACCAATTAGTAGTGTTTTATATTTGTTTATTTATTTACAGCAACCATGCATATTGTACATATAGTTGCCATATATCAAATCAATATACTCTAAATATACCACAATACATCATCAAAGTAGCCCCCGGTTTTGGCAGGCATCCACATCTTTTTCGTTTGTCCATATATATGCACCCCAGCAATGTAAATTAAACCGTATATATTAATTAATTGAAAGGAAATTAGAATCATCTATCTATATATCTATATCTGTAGCAGTAACGAAGCCACAGCCACAGCAGGCAAGCACAACGCAGGCCCTTTGCGGTGGCTCTCTCGCCTATATATGCAGCGGCAGGCGAGTGCGGAGGGACCCAGCTAGAGCCAGAGACCCCACCAGTTCTTGCATACAAACGCAACGCAACGCAACCTCGGACAACCAAAGAAACCAAACCAAGTCCCACCTGGATCCCAGAGCGGACCAGACCAAGACCCCGGGCCCCATACGAGAAGGGGAAAAAAGGATCAGGAGAAAATCTTTTCCTGCCTCGGAGGGCGAAAACCCCTCCGATTCCGCCTTCCATTCGCTCCCATATCGATTCGGCTCCAATGGCCTACTTCGGCGGCCACGGCGGCCGGTGGTTCGTGCCCGGCGCCGACGGGTGGGCGTTCCCGTGGGGATGGGCGCTGCCGCAGCCGCTGCCGCTGCCGGCGCGAGCAACGGAGGAGGAGCAGGAGTGGAGAGGGAGACGCTGGCGGCGGTGATGGCGAGGAGGCGCCGCAGCCGTCCGTGATCCGGCGGGACGCTGTACGCGCAGCGGAGGCGGCCGCCGGCGAGGTGGTGCTGCGCGTCCACCCCACCCAGGAGGCGGAGCGCCGACGCCAGGACGTCATCAGCTACCTCAGGCGGCTCATCGGCTGCTCCCTCGGCTGCGAGGTGCGTGCGTCCGTTTGTCCCCCGCTCTCGATCCCTCTCCCTACCCTAGCCTACGTACGCTGCCGTTTATTTTCTCGCGTGCGCCCGCTGCCGCCAGCGCTGGCTCTCGCTAGCCTCCTCTCCCTGTCCGTAGCTTGCCCGGCCCCCGCCCGGCCCGCGTCGTCGTCTTCAGCTTCGGGAGGAGGCTGGGCCGGGGTTTAGCTTTCCGTTTCGTGTCCTGCGGCGGGGCGGGGCTTCCATTCCCGGAACGGAAGCCTCGTGCCGCCGCTGTCCCACTGATGGATGCGTACCCGCAATCCCCGATCCCAAACGCATCGCCGCGTACTGCACTGCACTGCACGCCGTCGCTTTCGTTTCGTTTCGTCTAGGACCTAGCTCACTCACCTCGTGCTCGTGGATCTTCACATGTTTGTTTGATTCGATTATTTAGTTTAGTTGGGGGTGGGGGATAAACAAAAATCTTTTTTCATTAATATAATTATTCTGTAGGTCGTCCTATTTTACTGACTGCCGTTGACTCTCGCATGCTTATTCTGTATGCTGTCGGAGAGTTTTACTGTTTACAGCAACATGATGGTTAGACCGATCGACCTGTGGTCGCCTTGGTCTGTCGCTAGCGCGAGAAAAGAACAACGTGTGTTTAGTGACCTGACGTGGACTGTCGCCGTAGCGCGCGCGCGTACGTAGACCGTCCGTCGCTTTCTCCGCCGCGCGCGTCTTTATTTATTTAGCGAAAAGGCCGCATCCGTCCGCCGTACATGGTGTCATGTGTGCCTTTCTCTGCTGGTTCTGTTCTCGTTCCACGCCTGTAGATTTCCTTAACCTCGCTCGCTAGCCGCTGGGTTTGGGATATATTAGGGATATTCTGTTTATTAATTCCTGATTCGATTCGTACTGTACTAACATAGTTCCATGCCCCACCTACCATGGTCTTTTTCTAATCGTACCTTTTCGATCGGCTAATCATTCAGTGGTCTCGTCAGATTTAGTACTTGGATTTTACGTACTAGAACCCATCCTGTTTGTGTCACGCCAGGTAGCATGCATCACGTGCAGAGGTCCATTTTAGGTGTTGTTAAGCAGGCGGCGATTAGGACATTCCTGGGGCTCACGATTACAACTGTGTTTCTGTTTCTCTAGCTTTTTCCGTGTCTTCAGAGAAAAGACGGCCCATCCAGGGCCTCCACGGCCGTGTCGTGAACTAGCTCGTGATCGTGTCAGGCCACTCGTAACCTACTAGGTGTGCATATATGCGCTGATGCGGCGGTGAGCTAGCTGTGATGTGGGTGTTTCCTGGCCGGGTAACGTGCCTGAACCGAACAGGTTTCCGGCAACTATATGATATACTAGCCGCTTTTCTCGACACCGTATATGTGTACTGCCTGCCTAGCCATCTCACGTGCCTGAATCGATCAGGCATCGGCGACTAAGAGCATCTCCAACAGTTTTGCAAAATATACTTGGCAAAGTTGTGATTTGCCAAGTCATAAAATATATGCCAAGTGAAAAAAATATAGTTCTCCAACAGTTTTGCATATTTAGCTTGGCAAAAAGAAAAAAAAGGCAATATGCAACATGCAAGTAGGGAGATTATTTTATTTTCGCGGTCAATACGCAACATGCAAAGCAAGGAGAGTATTTGCCAAGTCCCTCCTAGCTTGGCATATTTGCCAAGTTGAGGACGATTTATGCCAAGTTGCCCAAAATGCCAATCCAAAATGCAAAACTGTTGGAGACTGCTTTTTCATGTTTTTGACAAATTTGAGGAATGCAAACCCCGTTTGCAAAACTGTTGGAGATGCTCTAATAGCTTTTGTGGACAGACACTGCGTGCTGCGGCAACATGCATATAGCTTAGGATGCATGAGTGTGCGGCCGGGCCTGACGATTTTAGGCTGACGCAGCAGTATAATCCTATTTATATTACATTTACTGAAAGCTTGTGACCACCTTCATGTCAACCCCCCTCGACACGCTAGCTGCCGCCAACATTTCATATAGGGCATGCAGGATACACCTGCTAGTGGGGTTGAACCCAGCCCTTACCCATATTTTTAAGAGCCCTAACAACCACCCGCCTGTGGCCCAATGCCCCAACCCGAAGTCACGACGGAAGATGATATGCGACTTCGCGGCTGATCTACGACCATAGCGCCACAACCCGTTCCGACCCGTTTGTGTCGTCAACCTAACCTGCCCCAACTTGTTTCATAGTGTCACCCGCTTCCACCCATCCAATAGTACTCGTATTAAAACCCGCCAAAAAACTTCGTCAAGCCCGCCCCATTAGAAGGAGTGATGCAGGAGCAATGTGTTTAGGTTGAACAACCAGCATAGGTTCCTTCCAGCTCCTGCATGCTGCATTCACCTGTGGTGTGGGAAACTTTTCTTCTGTCTGCGCTTAAAACATATAAGAAGCATCATGTTGCTGTTTATAGGTGTTTGTCCTCACTGTATACAGTAGTTTGTACACACCACATCCACAGATCCGCTAATGTCAATCGAAATGCATGTTACATTTTCTCAGTGGTTTGGCTATTCGTGTGCAACACATTTTCCCATTGGTTTGGCTATTCGTGTGCAGCACATTTTCCCATTGGTTTGGCTATTGGTTTTCTCCTTTACTTTGAACATTAGCACATTTTGTACTTTTCTTTTGTGATCATGCCTTGGCGTGTTTTTCATTAGCACATTTCATACTGAAATAACATTGTTTTTGCATTATCATATAATCCAGGTCTTTGCATTTGGATCAGTGCCGCTAAGGACGTATCTCCCTGATGGCGACGTTGATATAACCGTACTGGGGAACACATGGTTAAACAGTACATTCATTGATGACGTTCGCAGCATGCTCGAGTCGGAACAGGAAAACTGTGACGCCGAGTTCAAACTAACAGGCTTGCACTTCATCAACGCTGAGGTACAGTTCATATTCCTATTTGTACATCTTATGTTTAACCCACTTTTCTGTCCAAGTAGTTGATACTTTGATACACATTAATTTTTTTTTGGTACATCTTGATCTTGTCTATGTGCTGAACTTCGGTTTTATTGTTCAACTAGGTTAAGCTCATAAAATGTGTTATTGAGAACATTATCGTGGACATCTCTTTCAACCAGATTGGAGGTGTGTCCACGTTCTGCTTTCTTGAGCTGGTAAGCAAATTCAAACTTGAATTTTTGCTCTGCATGCACTTTTCGTGGGTTTCAAAAAACACTATAGACTGAACAAGTTACTGTTACTGCTTCAGGTTGACCGTCAGGTTGGGAAGAACCATTTGTTCAAAAGGAGCATTATGTTGATCAAGGCTTGGTGTTTCCATGAAAGTCGTATATTAGGAGCCCATCATGGACTGATATCTACTTATGCATTGGAAACACTTGTTCTTTACATATTCAATATGTTCCACAAATCTCTGAATGGTCCTTTGGAGGTAATTTTGGAAGTTAGAACTTCTTTTGGGATTTTTATACAAATATGTTTATGTGATACCTGAACTAACTCAATCTACTACCTTCTTTGTTTAACAGGCCTTATATAGGTTTTTGGAATATTTTAGCAAGTTTGACTGGGACCGGTATGGCATTAGCATAAACGGTCCTGTTGATTTATCGTCACTACCAAACCTAACTGGTATGTTATATATATGCTCTTGTCTTATTTTGTTTTGTTGATGAATCATCAGTGTTATGATCTTTTGTCTAATTATTAAAATCTGCAACTTGCAGCAGAACCTACAAAGTACAGGGTGAATTATTGCTTGGCAAGGAATTCCAACAAGACTATTTTGATAGACTTGTTGTAATTCCAAATGAGTTTGAGGGATGCGACACACAATTTCGCCAGAAATTTTTAAACATAATCGATCCACTCAAGGCGAATAATAATCTCGGCAGAAGTGTCAGTAAAGGTTAGAATTAAAAAAGTCGCTAATTTATTTTGTTATGTAATGTGTTACCTCATTTATTATGTTTTCCAAATACCGTGTGTGTGTGTGTGTGTGTGTGTGTGTGTGTGTGGAGGGGTGTGTGTGTGTGAGGGGTGTGGGTGTGGGTGTGTGTGTGTGTGTGTGTGTGTGTGTGTGTGTGTGTGTGTGTGTGTGGAGGTGGATGTTTATCACACTTTTTTCTGTCGTATACTAAAAATTCTTTTAATAGAGGGTTCTTATGACAAGTGTTCCTGACTTATGCTAATCTTGTGCAGCAAACTTTTTTATCGCATACGGAGTGCTTTGTCATTTGGAGCACAAAAGCTTGGTCAAATTCTCCTGTTACACTCCGAGTACATTCGTGATGAAATTTATGGATTTTTCGAAAATACACTGAAAAGACATGGAAAGGGTGAAAGACTAGACATTGACACTAGTAGTTCATTCCAACCCTTGCTTGGTCCTGAGAATGCACTTTGTGAAGATGGATCGAGGTGTAAATCTTCTTGCATGAACGAGGGTGAAAACGGATGTTCATGTCATTCATCGAAACTGCTTGACAAGGACTCGAGTGTGACAGATGTGCACAAGAATTCAGGTAAGTATTTACCTGGTCTTGTTCAGGATCTTCCTTGGAACAAAATCTGGTTCATGGAATATGCATCTGATTTCAAAGAAAATCCATCAACTTCCTCAAGTTTAAGGAGCCACTCATCCTTTTCTCAAGATAATGGTAATGGCAACAGTAAAGAGTGCTTGGAGAATTATGCAGCAGAGGAAGATTTACACCAGATCAGTAGATTAAATGTGCCACAACAGGCTTATGCAGAGCATCCATCGCATATATTGACTAACTCGACTACTGCAAATATCTTGGATTTTTCCAGTTCTTGTTTTGTTGATGAGTCAGATTGGACTGCTCCCCGTGCAGGAAAAAAAAGCTACTCCCACCCTTGCTGTCAAATGTGCTAGATCTCTCAGGTGATCTGGAGTTGCACTTGGGATGCCTTCGCAAAGTTCAGTACCACCTGGAGTCATTGTTTGATGAACTCCTGCAGGCTGTTGAAGAAGCATGTTTAGCTGATGTGCTAGATGAGGATTCCTTCAAGATCTCAGACATGATCTTGAAGTTGAAAACTAGCACTAGATCCTCAAGCCTATCATTAGCTTCATCTACTGATAGCGAGAGAAGGAAACTATCTCCAGTGTATTGTTCTCATAGCACAGGAGATGATCCACAACAACCACATGGCGAAGCCCAAGTAGATATGGTTTGGCAGCAGAATGTGCCATTGTCCCCAACGGATCAACATTTCCTTCATCTCCTTCAACCAATTCAGATAACTATCCTGTTTCTTGGTTCTGTTTCTCTCCTAAGACGCATGGAACTGGCACATACATTCCCAATGTGGTACGAACTCTTATCACATGATCTTGTTTGTTTGTTTCCTTATTTGCTCTTTTGCAGTTAATGATATTAGGCTCAAGAAAAAATCGCAGATAAAAGGTTTAAGTTCAGCTTTGAATCCTTTGATTAACTTCATTACCAAATCTGAAAGCTCTGATTAAAAGTTTGGTAGGCTACATAGGTTTGTTTATAGCCAGAAAGCATGTGCCTATGCTTCTTGTTCTTGGTACAACTTTCCTCGAGTGTTTACTAATTTAATCTCTGTTCATGTTTTGATTTCCAGAGTTATTATGAGTACAGGGAGCGTTTTGAAAGGGAAGTACGAGCAAGAAAACAAAGACAGAGGTTACCTGACCGTCGGTATTACTCAGCTGAGCAAGGTTATTCTGGCTCCCAAACTGAAGATGCCATAGCTCAAAGTGCACCGAACCAATCGCCGAAGAAGCAAAACAGTGTGCAACAGAGTGGTTATTCAAGCAAGAGCTCAGTTCCTGATGGAGATTTTGTTGGTTTCAAGGAGCATGTAGCAACAGACGGTGGAACCAAAAAGGCAGGAGGAAGAGATTTTGTTGAGGAGGGAAGACAGACAATGCCACCACCATCATCTTCGTCAGGGATAGTACTTCCTCAAAATGGTCAAGGAAATCCTACCTGTCAGCCTTCCTCACCTGCCACAGCAGAAATTTTACTACATAGGGCGGAAAGTTTGGAGTTTGGATCTTTGGGGCCTTTCTCGTTGGGACTTCCTTCAACCTCAACACAGTTTGAGGAAGCATTCCCAGCGCTCCCCGCCAGAAAGAGAGCTGAAGTAGTACCTCCCCCTGTTAGCAAGGCGCCTGCTGAAGCCCCTGCCACAGTGGCGCCGAGCGCCAAGGCTGTTGAGACCAAAAGCAGGTATTCATTTCCATCTCGTAGTGTGATTTCTATGTGATTAGTACCTTCCAATGTCTTACTGCTGTTGTGCAAGGAAAAAGAAAGGATGAATTATTAGTTACTGAGTGCAACATGTAGCTCATGTTGTTGCAGTTTCAAGCCCATTTTCTGCAGTTTTATTATATCAGAAGTAATTCGAGTCAAGAAATTCCTATAATATTTTGAGTGAAAACGTGCAGGTCGAAGAGAGTGAAGAGACATACCAACTGAGAGATGAAGCTGACTTCCCCCCTCCAAGCTGGTTGCCGCTGAGACTGACAGGACATTGAGATAATCCAGCTAATCGTAGTGGTAGAAGTTAGTGACCGGAAGGAGCTTGCCCCAGCAAGATTTTTATCGGACAGCGTAGCAACTAGCAAGTTTTAGATGCTATTAACCTTCGTGATATGGTGGCAGTGTGGTGCCGTGTAAAACAATAATAATCCTCGTCTCAACTTTATTTCTGTTTAGATGATGATGAATCCTTAACTTAGATAAGCAATACCTAGATGGCGTAGTGTAGCAATTAGTTCCGTCTTTAGCATAGACAGTCCAGAAATTTTGGATAGGAGAAGTGGAAAATGTTCCTCAAAAACAAACCGTGATTCTGTAGATTTGCTTGTTTACTTTTGATTTGAAAATAGAGAAATGAAGAAAAGGCATTTAGGTGCAGCAGTTTGTTGTGTTTGTTTTATTTCCGAGCATTACTTACCGAGACATCATACCCTAGTATCAAGGAACAAGTAAAGGATCTACAAGATCAAAGAAATCTACTGCCTTGTTGTCTGGCCTGTTCCTGTTCCTACGCACACCAAGTTACTCCTTCAGCATCTTCATGACCCTCTTGTGTCCCTAAAGAGATGAATCAAACAACTTCAAAATTGTCACTGATCAAAGGCCATGCAAATAGCCATCTACCTAATAGGGTAATATATAATAGATGATTTATTAGTTTACCCATATGCATCTATAGAAGGCTTTGCCGGGAACCGCAGCAGCCCGCGCCTGCTGGTGCACGGATGGAAGCGGCGTTGGTGAAGCGGCTGGTGGGGACGTGCGGTGGTAGAGCAGCTTTGGGGAGGGGCGGCGATGAGTGGGGGATGTGGGATGTGCGCTGGGCGGCGCGACGGTGGTGCAGAGTCTGTGAGCGTGGCGCGCTGTACTGTTAATGTACAGTAGTCTGTGAGAGGCATGTACTGTTAAAGACAATCACTAGGATTAAAAGCTTCTATAGATATAGATAGGAAATAAATAATTAAAATGATGGTTCCCAATGGGCCTCAATGCAGCGGGCCTAGTGGTCTGCCAAAGGCCTAATGGACCTGCGATGCAACGGGGGGCCATTACCCTTCCAAGTTTGAGGAAGTGAACGGTTTCGGCCGGCATCCGCACCACCTTGGGAGATCGTGGTAAGGGCGTCCGCAATGGTAATAGCTAGTGCTAGCTACGTAGTCGGCTGACGTGGAGGCGAGAGATAACAATAAAAACTATTTTATATTATTGGACTCACATGCTTATCTCACATGTTCTTGGACTACGTGAAATAGTCTAATTATTTGCATGTAGCTAGCGACTACTCTCTCTCTACTTTTTTGCTTGCCACGTCACATCTAGATAGTCGAATAGCTAACCATTGCGGATGACCTAAGGGTCATCCTATCTTCCAGGGCACGTGAGCTTCGAGGCTTCAAGTTGCTTCGAGGTCGTGGTAGGGGTTGTCCTATCTTCCAGGGCACGTGAGCTTCGAGGTCGTGGTAGGGGTTGGGGATAGATTATTTAGCAGCTTAGGATATGTGGTACTCCCTCCGTTCCAAATTATAGTTTACTTTGGGTTTTCTAGATACATTGCTTTTGCTATACACCTAGTTATACACTATGTCTAGATGCATAGCAAAAGAAATGCATCTATAAAAGCCAAAACGACCTACAATTTGGAACAGAGGAAGTATAATTTAACGAGAAGAGCCTGCACCAGAACAAAATGTGCTGGCCGGCTTCAACTTGCTTCAAGGTGGTGGTAGGGGTTGCTCATAGGAATAACCTGACAACTGCAAACTCTTATGTAGAACTTCAATGTCTTATTTAGCAGATTATGAAATAACAGTTTGTTGACCGGAATCGTGATGTGAAGCTTGCTACTCCACCCCCCATTAGGCTGGGTTAGGAAGCGAGAATTGCATGTTTTGAGTATATAGACGAGCGCGAAGCAATAATTGCTGAGCCTAGCGAGCCACATGGCGTCCGCATTAATGCCCCTGCTAAGATGACACTGCTAGGGTGACAAGTAGAGATGTAAGTGGGCTAGCCCATGAAGCCACATATAGGATAAACTTTCGCGGGTTATTGCGGCACCCCACTTAATTAAGTCTATATATGGGTTTCACGGGCTGCCGCCTGCATCCCTAGTGACATCTCTAGTGACAAGGTGTCGCTACTATTACCCCAACCCACTTAATTAAGCCTATATATGGGTTTTACAGGCTGCCGCCTACATCCCTAGTGACAAGGCATCATCCCTAGTGACAAATCGCTACTTGGCTCGGCAATGCGTCTGCTGAGGACAGATAATTTAGCTGCTTAGGATATGCGAACACACACACACACAAAAGGTGTCGGCCGACCAGGCGACCACGGTACACTTCGGGAGGCAATCCGGCTCCAGGCCCACGGGGGTGCACTGGCTGCCAGGTCTCAACGCGGGTGAAGCCCAGCTCGTGGAATCGCCTTGGCTCATTGGTTCATACAGTTCCAAATAGCACACCAAGCAAGCTGCGAGCGAGCTGTGTAGCCAGCATATGAGCCACCTCATTAGCAGTACACTTACATGAACAGAAGAAACATAAAGAAAACTACTTCGTGAGAAATGGCAAACATTGATGAGACAATTCTGTACGAAGGGGGTTTCTGCACTTGAGTGGGACAGACTGCAGCAGGAAAAACAAAGGTGTTTGTTGTCGTGGTATCCTTGAATGTAGCGTGCTGATTCACCAGTTCTGATCAAATTGAAGCCACACTGGTCACCGGAGAAAAGATGTACATCTTGGTGTCATGCACGTCAACTTGAGTGCCAAAAGTTCCTGCGACGTTTTCTGATAGAGTTTCATGCTGGAAAGGAACAATGCAAATTTCATGAGATTTGGTTTTCATTGACCTAGTGCTTGAAAGGTAAATTGAATTCCCACACTTAATAGCAATTGAAACTTTTTGTTGGCTTATATTACCTTCCACAGGTCCCTAAACAGAATAGGCAGCTGACCCATCAAGGCCTACTGCTGGCAGTTTCAATGTAATGTTAGTAGTCTCCGAACAACGGTTCCATAGAGCAACAACAAGCCGATTTCCAGACAGGGGACCAGCCCACACCTGCAGCCACGAGATACATTGTGAGTTTGATGCTCTGAAAGTCGAAACTGGGCAAACAAGTTCCATGTTTGATGGCCTTCGATGCAGACATGAAACAGCTACTCTGCAGTCTCTGCTCCAAAAATTTGTGCTTCCCAAAGTGCACAATTTAATTGAATATTGCCTGCAGATTTGGATCCCAATGAATATGACAGAATCTTTTGCCTAATACATCAAACACACATCCTTGCGTGCACATTGTTAGGCAGATACTTGTCGGGCAAAGACTAAATAAAAAAAGAACTACTAGATTATAAATTGATAATGCATAGGCTAAAATACTGAAAAAACTCTCATGTGGTCCTAATTATATTTTATATTTTACAAAAGGACAACCTTATGGCTATAGCACTGTCTAAACGAGTGGGAAATGGACAGTAGTCACCTCGCGGCATCCAGATTTTCCTTCTCCTAAAATTTTTCTTCCTTGAACTCCAAGAGGATCTGCAAAAATAATGCAACTCAACCTCAACAGTTTATGTATTATCAATTCAAATTGTGCTGCCGGATAAGGTACATTAGGAAATTATGTACAGAAAAGGAGAAGGTTGTCAGTTCCTATAAAAACATATGTTTATAGCCTGTGATCCTAAAGCAGGATAACATGTTCTCTCTCAAATAAGAATCAGAATAATACCTTGGTTTACTTGAATTACTTCTTTGTTGCTCAATATTTCCATTGTTTCAGAAGTCATGTTTCTGACATCACAGCCAATTAATAGAGGGGCCTGAAGCATAACAGTATATAAGGAACTGCTAGCAGTTAACCCATCAGGATTAGGATATATCCTTCCCCGCATCCAAATGTAATATCAGTAAGTGGAGAATTAATAGTAATGCTTGCATAACAATTATCATCCTCAATAAACTACAGTTTTTATTTTTCAAAACTCTTCAGTCAACCCCTTTACTCAAGTACCCTTACAACAATTGAAGCAGTGTTCAAAATATGGTCATATAACATCGGTCCAATCTCAGTGAAAACTCACCTTCATGAGAGCCCAGATGCTAAAATGTGAGCGATACTCTGCTAAGGTCATGCCACCGTTGCCTACTTCCAGCATATCTGGGTCTGCAGAAAAGCAGAGGGTCAATAGCAGTATTTGCGTTTCAAAAGGTTCAATAGCAGAGTAACAGTATTTCGAACGATTCCACAAAGCACGGAAAACTGCAGACAACTTGAAGTCCCCACTAATATAATTACCATTCCAACCACCAGGTCCAGCATATGACGCCCACTTGTTGTTGATATCAGCAATGTCTGTCATGCTTGTTTTTACCAGATACATAAATAGGTCAGCTTGAGAGCACATCAGCAGAGCTAATGCTCTCCCTCCCTCTCCGGAAAGAACATGGGTTACCTTTTCCATGTATCTGTTATGTCGCCAGTTGTACGCCAACTATTGCCCACTTTGCCAGCCCATAAAGCTGGATCATCCTCGCCCCTAAGTTAAAATAGCATGATAGCACATTAGAGAGATCAATAACCATCGAAGATAAGCATGGCATATAACTGTATCTGTATTTCCCCCTAAAGGAAAGGGGCCTACCATTCACACAAAGAGTAGAATATTTGGCGCCCAGTTGAGTTAAGAGCATCTCGCATAGGAGGATATCTACAAATACAACACCATGAAACAAACTTTAGCACACATATTAAGGCCGTATGTGTTTGATCAACATTAAGGGAAGATATATGAGTCTTGCCTTTTCTGAGGCTTTATTCCCAAATTGTAGCAGTTGTCATACTTCAGGTAATCAATGCCCTGAAAAGAAACAATTTTTGTATTCATGTATTAGTACAATATCTTCATGCTCAAAGGTAGTTCAGCATATTTAAAATCCTGAAGTCACAAATAGGTAGGTTTACATGAACAATTAAATCAATATATTCATAGAGAAGTAGTTCAGTGGATGGTTCTTGCTCATACCCATGAAGCAAAGATCGCAGCATCATCATTTTCATGACCAAGTGATCCAGGTCGAACTTCGCAAGTAAATTTGCTGAAAGATTTATCTTATTGAGTATTAGAGTTATTATTGTCAATGCTAAATTAACTGTCCAGCAGATACAGAAAATTGAAATTCCATAATTGCGATGTTCACTTACCCAGCATCAGAGTATATACCCAGTTTCAGACCTTTTCCATGCACATAATCTGCAAGGGCTTTGATTCCTGAAGGGAAAGTTTTCGGATCAGGCAGCAATTGGTCCTAGATGTTACAAGAAAGATCCATTAGAATTGAATAGATGTCACAGTATTAGCATACCTTTTGGGATGAAATAAGTCAATTTGGTGCCAGAACAGAAAGAATGCAAAATAATATGCTAGATTTTTTTTTTTTTGACAAATAACAGTGTGAGTACCATGAAGGCATACAGATAACTGGATTTATATATAAAAAAATCTTCAATAAATAAAATAACAGAGCAACTAAAAAGTACAGAACGAGGTTATGTTGTATGGAAAAGTTTAGAAGGTATTTTACCAAAACTATAAACAGAGAAAAACTGTATACATACAGGGGCATGGCAATACAAAATTAGACATTTTCCCAATTTAGAATAATCTACCGAGGTCCAGTTTTAACCAAAACCGGGAAAAAAGGGTCACCCATACATTTTGCTAACCATGTATAAAAAACCAGCTATCCAACAAGTGCAACAAATAAGACTATTTGGTCAGTGCCTTGTCCAAGCTTGAACATTATTATGACATAAATATGATTCAAATGTTAACTACCTAGTCAATTTCAGTACATGTCTCCAAATGCAAATTGACAGAGAAATTAGGAAAACATGATGTGAAAGCATCCCATTACCTGCTTTCCTCGCTTCACGTATGACCAGCAATCATCTGAATAAGTAAGCAACGAACCAAAGGTAAGACAGATAAAATACTCAAACAATCTGTCGTGTGGAGCCAAGTGATGTACCTATATTTACTAAGTTGTAGCCCAGCGCAGCCAGTCCCGTGGACACCAGCGCGTCAGCTGTTCAGTAATAGCAGTTGGTTAACATATCTGAGCAAACTCTGCTTTAGAGAAGTTATTTTGGCAGCTACCACAGCACGGAAACATTGCTGCTTGCAAAGGTGCCACTTCACTTGAACAGTGAAATGGAGCGGTCCCATACTAGCTTGATGTATCCAACAGTAACCATTGAATGATTCACCTATGACCTAACTGAATGTATTTTGAGCATCGTGGGGCCGCACCAATAAGCGACCATTACGGATTGGGCCAAAATTTCGAAACGGGTACAGTATATACTCAAACCAGAGCAGCGGAAGTCCGGATTTGGCAGGGGAAGTGATGAGGGTTGAGGCCGGGGTGGAACAGGAACCGAACCTGTCTCGCGGATGACCGTCTCGTTGATGTTGCAGGCGAAGAAATTCCAGCTGTTCCACCTGCGCACACGCAACGTAGCAGAAGTGATTTAGCAGCTGCAGACTGCAGACTGCAGGCAGCAGTTATAACCCTCCTTACCCCATCTGCGGAGTGAGCGCGAGGCCGTTGTTGAGCTGCAGCCTGCCGTAGTTGGACGTGTCGTAGAGGCGGCGCAGCGCGGCGGTGGGGAGCGGCTGGATTCGCGGCGGCGCAGCCGCCGCCGGCCGCGGAGGCGAGAGTAGGAGGAGGAGCAGGGCGGAGACGACGAGTAGGGGAGGCGACCCGCCGCTTCCATCTCGGCGATGCGCCTGCTCTGCTGCTGCTCTCGCTTGCTTCCCCAGAATTTTGAGCGGTTGATCTCTTGTCTCTTGCGATTGCGACGCCGACGCCGACGCCGCCTGCGGGCCGCGGCGGGTGTTTCAAGCATCTAGGGCCCACATGGCATTGACAAGTTCAGCAGATGGGGGCACGCGAGACAGGTGGCAGCAGAGCTGGGTGGGTCCATGAGCATTATCCGATTCATGATTTCTTATCTCCTGCCTGGACAGTGACATTAATCTACTAATCTCTATCTCGGATTACTCTTGGCCGTCCAAATATGAGAAATTCAAGGGGCGTCCATGTCAACCATGGATCTATTCTAAATAATACAGGGATTATTACAGTAAATTTCACCCCATCTGGTCTAGGGCAAGAAAGAAAGAAAAGAGAATTTCCAGTTTCTAGGTTTCTATTTGCATATACGCGAGGATTTACCAAATCCAGAGCATGCATACATTAATTGCTGTATCCGCGAACCGCGGTGGTGACGTCGCGTGGAGTAATCGTCGTCGTCGTCGTTGTCGCCGCGTAGGCCATGACTCCACGAGACGCGTGCACTACTGCCCCCGTGTCGTCGGCATCTATGCTACAGTAGTAACAGTACGCATCATCATGGCACGGACGGCATATTCGAGTCGAGGCTGTGCCTTTCACGCTACGCCGCATTGTGTGTACGTGCACGGATGACGAGTAACAGTAGAATTAGTGTATTTCGTACTTAACATGCGTGCTTGGTACGGTACTGGGGCGTGGTAGAACGAGATGGAAAAAAAAAAAGGTAAAATCACAATTCCAGGGGGCAAGAACACCATTCCTATCAAAAAGGGTAAACAAAAAAAAATAGGAAAGGAGAAGAAAAAAACGCAGAGGCCGTTTCATGCACCACTTGAGGCCCACACGTTCGTTCAGTTGCAGGCCGGACGGACATGGGCCTACATATCGGATTTAGCCGGCCTGCCAACGGAATTGAAGGAACGGCTCCACTGACTTCTCATGGGCCGTACATACATATATCAGAATTGAGGAACCACTGTCGCTCGGCGGGGCTCTGCTCGGCTCCTTGCTTCCCTTTAATTTTAGAAATGAATAAACTCCTTCTCAAAAAAAAAAAAAAAATGAATAAACTCCAGACACTTGTAAAAAATAAAAAATAAAAAAAGTTGAGCTCCAGGGCAACACCTTACTACCTGACACGGAATTGAAGAAACCTACCACACCACACCAACTTTGCCCCATTCCCAATGTTGTTCCGTCCTCAAAGCTGAAACTGAAAGCGAGACATTCCTCGCAGTCGCAGGGCAGTTGGAGCTTTCCCATGGTTGCCCCTAGCCCATGCCGCCGGCCATGCCCATGCCCATGCGCACGCACTTCGGCCTTCGACATCGGCCCATCGCCCCATCAGTCAGGTCAGGTCCATCATCATGGCTGCAGCCGAGACCTGACGCTGACGCTGACAGGGGGGCCTGGCTGCCCTGCCTGGGCGAGATGGCGAAATCTTTGTACGTTGCGCATGTCCTCTTCTTGCGCTCCGTCTCCTTCATCTGCCCGTGGACTTCCACTGCACTGCACTGGCGAACCTTGCCTGCAGCTGCTGAAACTGCGAGGAATGAAAAGCCTTGCGCTGCCTGCGACTGCATCAGAACAAGAACAATGCAGTGCAATGCTATGGCCGGCCCCCACGCAGAGAGCTGAGCTCTTGGGTCTGGTGCTCGTCGTTGAGCTGCACCTCTGCGTTCCCCATAGATAGATCACTCTAGTAGTAGGCTCCATGCCACCATTCATGGCTGCCTGGTTTTGGTGCCTGCATCATTTTTGGGAATCTTTTTGTGCTATGGAGTACTATGATGCCAAAAGATAAAGGTCGCACACACAACACTGCTCATTGCTCTGCCACTAATCCGCCTGGAAAATGAAGGAAAGAAACGGGCCCGATGGCATTTTGTGGATCATGTATATTACATTATCTCCCTGCTTTCCTCCTTTCCGGCGTACTGTACCATGCATCTCGGCTCGGCACGCGTACTGACAGCAAGAACCCAAGGTGTTATCGGCACCTGTTCTTTCAGTACTCCTTCTAATTGACACTGAGCCTGCCGCCGATGCGCGTCACTCGTCTCCTGACCTGACCACCTGACCAAAGAGAGAAGGATCCGCGTCCGAAGCTGATCGAGCTGACGAGGACACCAGGTACCGCTTGTTGCGTTGTTGTGGCTGGCCATGGCAGGCAAGTATGGCAGCGGCAGCGGCACGGGTGAGTTGAGTGCTGAGACTAGTCACCATGCCTCAACAGTGCGCTATGCTATTGCTATGGGGCGCTACTCGAGTCGAGGGGCAGACCGACCAGTGGGTAACTGAAGACGCACGGACACGTCCATTTCACCTGACCAAGCATCATCGAGCATAGCATGGGGGCCTGGCCTGGACTGGACAGGGGCCGCCTGAGGACGACCGGTCCTCTTGGATTGCCAGCGGATTCGATCCCTTCCCTGTTCACTTGTGCACGGCCTTGCTACCATTTACCAGGTTCTCCTCCGTTGCTGCTATTGTTTTGTTTCCACAGGGTTGAGCTTTCCTTTTGTTTATATAGTCACAAAATCTCTTCTACCTTGTTGAGATCGGCACTAGGGTTGCTACTAGAGTGCCTTCCTGCCTTGTTGAGGTCTCCCAAAGTGTTTATCGCTATGGAAGTGTAATTTTTTTTTTTTTATATTGAATGCTTTTAATTAAGATGATTTTAGGTTTTATTAAAACAACTAGAGAGCCCTAATCTAGTGCTTCCTACTTGGTGAACCTATGGTGGCAAGTAAGCAATTCAAGTCTACGAAGGTGTACAACACAAAAGTATGAATATGCAGCAAGACCCCCTTCTTGTCAAATTGGATTGGGTTCTCACTTCTTCAAGCTGGGTAACCTCTTTTCCTGCAACAACTGTACAACCTTTGGAAAAACCAATCTCAGATCATATTCCTTATGTTGTACATATTGGCACTTCTATTCCAAAATCAAACATATTCAGGTTTAAAAATTTTTGGCTAGATCATCCCGGGTTTTATGGAAACTGTGGAAAATTGCTGGAATAACTCCCCCACTATGCAAATCCCGCAAAACATTTGTCGCTGAAATTAAAACATGTCGAGAGCAGGCCTGAGAAAATGGAGTAAGAAATTATCCAATCTTAACAAGCTCATCCATAACTGTAAGTGGGTTATCTTACTTTTGGATGGATTAGAAGAGCAAAGACCCCTCTCTAGAAGTGAGTCAGCCTTCAGAAACCTTGTTAAGCAACATCTGGCCACCCTGCTAGAATCAAAAAGAAAATATTGGAGACAAAGAAACACTGTTAGATGGGTAAAGTTTGGTGATGAAAACACTCATTTTTTTTCATCGATGGCCACTATCTCACACAAGAGAAATTTCATTGTCAGCCTCCAAGACAACAATGGAACCCAAATGGCAGATCATGCGCAGAAAGCCAACCTGTTATGGAGTACTTTCAAAGATAGAATGGGATTATGTGATTACAATGGTCTGAGCTGTGACTTATCCAACCTTCTATCTGTTTCAGACCTAACCAGTTTAGATACTGATTTCAGTGATGAAGAAATAGACTCAGTGATCAAGGAGATGCCAAACAACCATGCACCTAGACCTGATGGGTTCAATGGTATTTTTATTAAAAAATGCTGGAATCTTATCAAAGCAGACTTTAGAAGGCTACTCCAAGATTTCTGTTCATATAATTGTGATTTGACAAGTATTAATTCCTCCCCGATCCGCTTGCTCCCAAAAAAGGACAACCCTGAATATGTAAGTGATTTTAGACCAATTTCATTGACAAATTACTCAATGAAGTGTATCACTAAAATCTTGTCAACAAGGCTGCAATCTGTCATTTGTGATATCATTCATGCTAACCAGTATGGCTTCATCAGAGGAAGGACTATCCAGGATTGTCTAGCGTGGGCCTTTCAATTTCTACATTTCTGTCATAACTCCAAAAAAGAGGTGATCCTACTCAAACTGGATTTTGAGAAGGCCTTTGACAAAATAGAACATCAGTTCATTCTTGAAGTGCTCAAACACAAAGGTTTCTCCAACAAATGGACAAACTGGGTGAAAAACATTTTGTCCACTGGCAGCTCTTCAGTGATACTTAATGGCATTCCTGGGAAGAGCTTCAAATGCCTAAGAGGGGTAAGACAAGGGGACCCTCTCTCACCTTTACTTTTTGTCTTAGGAGCTGATTTGTTACAGACTCTAATTAACAAAGCCTGGAAGGATGGTCAGATTAACCATCCCCTTTGCAATGGTTTTCAAGGAGATTTCCCCATAATCCAATATGCTGATGATACTCTTCTAGTCTTGCCCACGAGACGATTGCATCTTTACAAAGATGTCAAGGATATCCTTAAATGCTTCTCAGATTGTTCAGGTCTGCAAGTGAATTTTGGTAAATCCAATATGATCCCAATAAACATGGATAACAATAGAGCCCATGAATTGGCTGCAATCTTTGGATGCCAAGTTGGAAGTATGTCCTTCACATACTTAGGGCTTCCTTTAGGAACAACCAGACCTTCAGTATGTGATTTTGCTCCCCTAATTACCAGGATGGAGAGAAGACTATCAGGCATCAGCAGACTACTATCCTACAATGGTAGACTCATCCTGGTAAACTCGGTTTTCTCCTCCCTCCCTACTTTTTATATGTGCTCTTTAAAATTTCCTCCTCAGGTGATAAAACAGGTGGATCACTATAGAAAAAACACTCTTTGGTGTATAGGGGAGGCTGACAGAAGAGGCAGATGCTTGGTAGCCTGGGAAGAAGCCTGCAAACCCAAGGATGAAGGGAGGACTTGGGATCATTGATATTGAGAAACAAAATGATGCCTTACTCATGAAACACCTTGATAAATTTTACAATAAAGCTGATATACCATGGGTGAGTCCGACTTGGAGCAAACTTTATTCAAGAGGAGAAAATCCACCTCATGCCAGAATCCCAAAGGATCCTTCCGGTGGAAAGATATTCTAAAACTCTTTGAGAAATTCAAAGGTTTATCTATTTGTAATCCAAAAAAAGGGGATTCAGCTCTATTTTGGGTCGACATTTGGATTGATCAACCCTTGCGCAAAGATTCCCACAGCTCTTTTCCTTTTTACGAGGAAACCGAAATGTTGCATCGATTCTTTTTGAACCAAAGCTTTGAAAGAATTTTCAGTCAACACTTTCCTCGATTGCTATTCAGCAGCTTCAAGAACTGAATTCCATCATTCACAACTTGGACCTTGATGAAGAGAGAAATGATATCTGGTCTTATACTTGGGGAAATAATATTTTCAAGCAAAGAAGAAAGCTTATAAGGCCTTGTCCGATAATGATCAAACATCTCCACTTTTCAAATGGCTTTGGAAGGGAAGCAATCCTGGAAATCAAAAGTTCTTCTTCTGGTTGCTTAATCAGAGATAGATTAAATACAAGGAATATGTTAAAGAGGAAGAACATGCAACTCCCAAGCTACAGCTGCTGCCTTTGTAATCTGGATCTAGAGGAATCATATTTCCATCTTTTCTTTCGTTGTCAGTTTAGCAAGGAATGCTGGGATTCTCTCAACATACACTGGGACACTTCCAGAAATCCTCACGATATGTTCATGAAGGCAAAGCAAGACTTTAATAACTATCTATTCAGAGAGATAGTAATCTATGCTACTTGGTCAATTTGGAAAACTAGAAACAGAATCATCTTTAACAACGGGAGGAATGATTTTCAAGAATGGAAAAGGATCTTTCTCGAAGAGTTTGGCCTAATTTGCATCAAGGCCAAAGCGTCAAAATCAGCTGTTTTAGAATCTTGGAGAACTAATTATGTGTAATTTTTATTTTCTTTCTCTCTTGGGCTTCATAGCCTTGTAATTGTTCTCTTGTAACCATTCTTTTATTTAATTGAAAAAAAAAAGAGGTCGGGGACTCCCCAACCGGTTCGGTCAAAAAAAAAAAAAACACAAAAGTATGAAAATGGGATGCGCTTTGGGCTCAAGAGATAACACAATGAAGATAGAAGAATTTATCTCATGGTATTGATAACTTGTTGGTCATCCCTAACCCACGTTTAAGGTGATCTCAATGTTCGTTGCTCATCTTCCAAGCTTTCAACTCTGTAAGGTTGTCTCTGAATCTTGTTCGCTTGGGCTTTTATCCCCATAGAACCAACCAAAGGAGGATCAGCTACCCAATAGCTCAATGTCTACTAGACTTGTTGCTCTTTTGCCTTCTCTAGTGGGGCAGAGCACAGATTTATTTTAGAATAAGTTACCCCAACCTCCTTCTTTGTTTAAAATATTCTAAAATATTCTCTAAATCTGCATTTAAATTTCTATTATTCTATTATTATTCCTAAAATTAATTTCCAATAACCCCCAAGTCAGCATCTAAATGACTACTATCAATATAAAAATATATCCCAAAGTAGCTACAATTTTATGATGTGTACCACCATCCACACTACATATACAAAAGGGAACAATAATTAAGTTGGAACAACTCCATGCAAAGGGAAAAAGTGTGATTAGGGGTATGAAAAAGGTATACAAAGTATCAAGTGCAATATAAGCAGTCAGCAGGGTATATCCATATATGACCATTATGTTAAAATATAAGCAAATTAAAAAAGGAACTCGCGCAATGATAAACAGTTTTCGTTAGACGTGACTTTTTTTAAACGTTTCTTAGCACTAGCACGTATGATGTAGAAGCTGAAAATTACATAGATTACCGGTGAATCCCACACACAAACAGATAGCAACAAAACGAGAGTGGGAACCTCCACGTAACAACACTAACCAACTGAAGCTAATAAAGAAGACTAACACTATATTAGGCAGCCGAGTAGTGTATCTCCTGAGAAAAGAAGTAGAGTAGCTACTGATCGACCTATTGTCCATACCATCGGTCCATACAGAAGAACCCAAAAAGATACGAGTTATTCCAATTTTTTTCTGTCGCAAGTTGAGCAACGTGATGTGTAAAGTCGACACGTCGACACCCTTTCCTGAAAGAAAGAAACACCGAAACTGAAGTGCGACAACCCCGTGACGACGCACAACCCATCTCTACCTTTGCAGCATCACATCATCATCAACAACAACAACCAGACAAGAGTGAAGTTTCGACGCAGGAAAACAACGAAGCAGCCGGTCTTTTCGACGATCTGTGCAAGAACTGTGCTAGTACTACTACTAACCATGGCTGTGTTTAGATGCTACAACTCTCTCTCCAAAACTTACTATTCACCTTGTCACATCAAATCTTTTTTGTCTCGTGCATAGAGCACTAAAAATATAGATAAATAAAAAAAAACTAATTACATAGCTTTAATGTACACGACGAGATCGAATCTTTTGCCTGGTTAGATCATAGTAGGGACAACAATTACCACAAACAAACAAAAAAATCTTCTACAGTGTCCGATGTGACATTTTTTTCTCAAACTTCATCCATCTAAACACAGCCCATGGCTCGTAAGCAAGCACACCACAATTCACATGAACGCGCGCGCGTCCCGGATCATACACACACACACTGTACAGCAGCAGATCGTGCAGGCACGTCGCGATCGTACGTCTTTGCGTCTAGCTCCGTGCAGCGATCGGTGAGTTCATTCGAGATTGAACACGAACTAGCTAGGTAACTAGTAATCTACAACGATGCACGATTCATGCATGCAGTTGCGCAGTTCCATGGTCGGCGTCATCGGCGTCGGCGGCGGCGCGCAGTGCAGGTGGAGTTGCAGCCACGCGCGGCGGAACGCGGCGACGATGGCGCGGTGGTGGTCGGCGGCGTTGAGCGCGAGGTAGCAGGCGAGGAGCTCCTCCAATCCCCGCGGCGACCGCACGCCGTTGGCCGCGATCATCTCCGCCATGCTCTCCAGGAAGTCCTCCTCGGGGTCCGCCGACTCCTTCACCACCACCAGGCTCTCGTACACCCACCGCAGCCTGCCGGCGCGCCGAAGCCGCAGCCGCCGGCTCCGGCTCCGGCTCCGGCTCTTGTTCTGGCTCCGCGTGCAGGTCTCCTCGTCCGCCGCCTTATTCCGCCTGTGATGTTCCTCCGGCGGCACCACCTCGCCCTTGGCGGCGTCGAAGTGCAACCGTACTGGTGGTGGGCGGGCCCTGCCCGTGGGCGACGCGGCCGCGCTGCTGGCGTCGGCGTCGGCCCTGGGCGGCGGCCTCGTGAGGATGGGCCGTAGCGAGAGCTCCGGCGCCGGACTGAAGCGGTCGTCGCGGCGGGTGGCGACGACGTCGAAGACGATGTCGCTCGGCTGCGGGCTGCGCGGGGAAGCGAGTGTCCCGGAGCTTGGGGTTGTCCTCCCTGGCGGCAGCATGGCGACGCGGGACGACGGCGCGGTCCCGGCTCGGGACGTAGTAGGACGCCCTGTTCGGGGAGCAGGGCGGCGGCGCTGGTGGTTCGGCGATGCCGGCGCTCGCGATCGCCCCGGCCCCGGCTGTCTTGCGCCGCAGCCTATAGAACCAGGAGCTCATCCTGCGCTAGCGTTGCACTGGCAGTGGCAGCTGGGGATGAGCAGTGGGAGTGTGGACTGATGACTAGTGATGAGCTGCGACGCCGTGCGCGCACTTTTTATGGCGCAAAAGTTTGCCGCGGGTGGGAGCCGAAGAAAGGTGCCGTGGGAAAGGGCCAGTGGCAGCTTATCACAATACGTCTGGCGTCTGCACTGCACCTTTGTAGTGTGCTGTGGCCTTCTTTGCTTGCTTGTTTGATATTGTTTAATTAAAAAAATTTCACATACTACAAATTACAGGAACAGAGCATTGTACAGCAATTAAATCCTTGTTATAGGACCTGACGTTTTCCTGACACAATAATTTAGGGTTTATTTGGGTACAAATCATACAGTAATTTTGCAGGAACTAATAGTTTAATCTTACCTGAAAAACACACTAGATTGGGGAATTCTAGCTAATTGCATTGCAAGGGGTATTTTTCAGAGCGAAATTCATTCAATTGTCAGCTTTTCATTCAATTGCTGGGGCAATGGATTGATTAGACAAGCCACGAAGTCAAATAATTTGAAATCCATGTCGACCGTACCAGTACGTGTAATCTCTACAGTAGGTTCTGAAACCTAAGGCCGGCCGTGTCTGGGCTGTGCTGGACCACACCCATGCAATGCAATGCACCACAGGAGAGGGAGGTCCAGGGACGGGACTCAAGACCCGCCATGGATAGCAGTAGAGAGAGGAGAGGGTCCCAACTCCGTGCACAAAGGTGAGCTAGCTACGTACTCCTACTCCAGGATCAGACATCACAGTGAGGATTCAATTCAGCGAACCATTCAGAAACAGCCAGCTTTTCACCAGCCAGCCGGCCGGCCGGTTCCCCTTGAGCAGCCCGTACGGCCGGTGTCTGTCCCCGTCGAGATGGTCCTCAAATTCTGATCTGATTTCTCCGTCCGTCCGAGCCGGGCGTCACTAACCAGCAGAGAGACGAATTAGTACACGAGGTGCATGCATTTGGCTTTGTTTCGAGTGTGATCAACACATGGATGGATGCAATGCAAAGCCATTCGGCGCCGAGGCACGCAGGCAGCAGCTTTTGGTCATGTACGGTGGCATGCAAATGCAGGGAGTCTGGTCGATCGAGATACTGGCAACAGGGGCCATGCATGCATGCAAAGTCTACAGCTGCTTGGTCCACGACACGAACGCTCGCTAGCTTGCCTCTCCCTCTATTCAAACCTGTGGGCTGTGGGGGCGGCGCTGCACACACCACACATGCAACGACATTGAAACTTCACGAGCTATTATGTGCCATCGAAATACCACCACTTTTATAGTTATGTAAAAGTAACGCGATTTCCAAATTTTCTCTTCTTCATGTGTATGATTATGATAATATAGGAGTAAAAAGTGAAAAAAATCAAACTCATTTACTATTTACAGAGGGGCTGCGTGGGTTGAAACGCGATTTCATAAAACGGAAAGGATCTTGAAGGAAAAAAACCGGACCAATCAAAAAAATTGGGGTGACGTGGATGGCCTCTCCGAGGCTGGAGGATTTGAGGGTTAAAGGTCCGGGGAATTCTCTCCCCTTTATACAATTCATTCATCATGTTATTTCCGTTAGTTAGGCTACTATTAAAGCTAGGTAATTACAGAGTATTAGCATTGTTTAGTTGATCTAGGGTTTAGAAAAAGGAATATATTAATATTCTAGCCCAATGACGGACCCGGGGAAAAAAATAAAAGCTGGGGCGAAGTACAACAAAAAAAATGCTAACTCAATAATGCGATAGATCAATGGAAATTGCATATGCGCCTTAGATGTTATCATTGTTGTAGCCAAGCTTCCAAGGTCATGACATGATTTGAAATCATCAACTCTTCTCACATGATTTGCTAACTCAAACTTGTAAAATAATTCTTCTAAGTCTGTACAAAAATTACTAGTCAAGTTAGCATACTCTAGTACTGTATTTATGATTCAATTCATAAACTGAAAAAAAAAAAACAAAAAGCAATACCATTTCTTCTATTGTTCTTGCCATTGCCAATGCCTCTCCTAGGGACGCCTCTGCTGGAACCTTGGCCTCGGCCCAATCCTGGTGGAGCAGAGTTGCAAATGCTTGCCCTTGGCGCTTGCGCCACGCCATGGCCAGCCCAGCGGCAGCCGCCGATGGCGAGGTGGTCTGCCGCCATGGCAGCCCCAGCCGGGCGGCAGAAGGTCTTTGCCCCTCATCTCCATCTCCTCCGCCCATAGCCAAGCAGTCCTGGGCGCCGGGCAAGCGGGCGGCGAGCCTACAGCGACGGACACGGGAGAGAGCGACGTGTGCGGGCGAGCACGAAGCGGCCGGGCGGCGTTAGGAGACAGGCACGTTGGATTAGGGATTGGGGAATTTGGGCCTTTGCTGCCGTGAGCCCTGGACCTGGGCTATTTTAGAAGGCCAAACATAAAAGCCCAACTAGAAGCAGGAAGGAAGCCAGCCAACGCTTTTCTCTCTCGCGTATTCACGCTCGCGGCCGCCGCCGCCGGACGCCGCTCGTCGCCGGAGACTGAGAAGAAAGGAAGATTGGGTCTGGGGTTTGGTGCTACGGCGCGCCGGTAGCTGGGCGGCCGCCCCACGCCGCCCCTAGGGTGGGTCCGTCGTTGTTCTAGCCTCTACAATAAAATGGCCAAAGTGTGTTGGACAAAAGCTCAATGAGCCGTCTCGGTGGCTCGATTAAAAACAAAATTTACACTGATTGAATTCATCTTTTTTCTCTTAAAACAAAAGTGAGTTGATTTTGAGTGACTTTCACCTTCAACTCAGGTCGTTAGGTCGCCGTCGGTGGTCGTGATGAATGAAGATAGTACAAAAAGGAGAAGCCGGGGTGCAGTGAAGTGTTGTGTCGATTCTCCTCCTCTCGCTGGGAACTTGCACTTGCACTAGTGCAACAGTTGCACAGTCGTCGGCGCTTGCACTGCAGGGATTAGCAGCACTGTAGTGATCATACGTCGTGTATGAGCAGAGATTCAGACGACATGACCGTTTTCAGTTTTTTTACTGCAGCTGCATCTCCCTGAGCCAGCAGAGGCTGCCTGATCGAGGCTGTGATTGGATTGGAGCCGACCCCAGCCGCCGATGCAACCATCTCTGTTTTCAATCGGCGAGGGCGACGGCGAGCTGATTGCCAATGATTCGATGCGTCCCGGCTGGGGCTGGGGCTGGGGCTGGGGCGTTTTCTGGAGGGAGCAGGCAAGGCATCATCGCGCGCGCTAATCATTCTGTGCCGGAACGCGGACGGCAGGCTCATCATTCCTGCCAGTGGTTGCTGGAACACCACCGCTATGGTAGCCTAGCAGGAGATGAGAAGAGGAGTCAGTGGCGCGACGGATCGCATCAACAGTGGCAGAGTACTGGCGGTGCCGTCCGGCTGTTCTGGTACCCGGTTCGCGCCAAGATCAACCTAACCGGCGATCATGTCTAGCTGCAGGGGGCCAGGTTCAGGGGACGCAACCACCGGCCTAGCTACACCGCCTACCACCGCTGCTGCACGGGGACCGGGAGAGCTATGAGTAGAATAGAGACAACCATCTCTCTCAGTGCAGGTGCCGAGAGTCCTAGGATTTGGTCCGACACCGACCCAATTCCGATGAATTCACCCATCTCGGTCACCCCAAAACAAAATCACACAGGACACGACAGGAGGTCAAAAGAATTGATCGGCTAAATTCGAATCTTCGGTCCATGTATATAGCTAGTTGAAACAAACCCGCAAGTTGTTCCTTTCATATAAATTACAGAATTAATTATCAAACTATGATCCAATTCGTCGCTCTTCAGTGTGTCTTGATCAAATCCTGACTAGAATGTTTCATCAAAAAAAAAAAAAAAAATCTGACTAGAATTCAGTCCAATACTAGACAACATTTTGAGCAGTGGAAACAAGTAAACTCTATTCCAAAATTTCCGAGAGCACCCTGAATTTTTTTTTTAATAACAGTTGTAATCCCACAACCGTGGTGCCTGTCGGCAAGGAGGCAGTAGGACGAACGTGGTCCTGGTAGCTACTACACGTACGCTAGCTTGGCAGTTGGGGTTTACGGGTGATTTGTTCAGTCTTGACTCTAGTTCTAGTGATGCCTGCCTCATGCAGTGTTTGTTTAATTAGGATAGGAGTAGTGTAGATTAGAGTAGAGTCGGTGCGAACTGGATGGAGTGCCTAGTGCTTGTGCTTTTGTGTGAGTGAGATACAGTAGAGAGGTCATGATTGCTGCTTTGCAAAACCTGCTCGAGTGCCATCATTCTGTCGCGCGCTGCAAAATGACAATACAGAAGGTTCGGTCAAGTGGATGGATTATCAGGCATTGATGCTGGGGATATATGTAATCATACATACCGTACATAGTTATATACGCTGATTGCTGACAACACCACTACGTACCAATGAAGATATACTTACGTACTATATACTGTAGCCCGGTCAGCATAGTATACTTACTGGTCGGTTGCATGCGATGGATGCCATGGTAAGGCCACAGTTTGACAGGTAGGCTAGTAGTAGCAGGAGTACGCACAGACTAGTCGAGTGGTACGTGCCTGCCGGTTGGCCATGGTCGATCACCTGCATTTCTTCTAGCGCACGTTCACCTCGATCAGGAGGCGATCCTTGTTGCCTTCTGAGTTCTGATGCATGGAATACAGCTTGAGTGAGATCGACCGAGGGATCCATCGGTGATCCTGCTGTTAGCAACCCACACGACGAATTACGATAACACACGACGAATCTCGTTAACACTGATACAGATTACAAGTTCGCCGGCCGACGAGGCCGGTTCTCTCCTCCTCTCCCCTCTCTACTTCTAACTTGTTTCTCAAGATGATTGATAGTCGCCAGCTCTCGTCTCCTTCTCGCTTTAACCGGACGCTGCCTGTGGCCGGCACTGGACGCACGCCCACTCTGGGCCTTGGACCTGCGGTTCTCTCGGCGGGCCCTCTTGCTCCTTCTTTCTTGCTGGGCCTTGACTTGGGCTTCCTCAGGTAGCTTGGCATGGGGAGTGCTGACATCCCCCCTTCCTTGGGAGCCGGCGTGTCCCCACGCCGGAGCGGCCGGGAACTGCTGGCGCACGGCTTCCGCGTCCTCCCACGTTGCGAGCGACGCATCCATGCCGGACCACTTGATCAGGAGTTGGGGTACAGGGCCATCACGGCGGTGGTGCAGACGACGCTGTAGAACGGCCTCAGTACCTGGAGCTCGTCGTCGTCCGGAGGCAGAGACTGGGCGACGGAGACCTTGGGTGAGGGCGCCGGCTTGAGCAGCGACACATGGAAGACGGGGTGGACCGAGGATGATGGAGGCAGCTCCAGCTTGTATGCCACCGAGCCGATGCGGGCGAGGATCTTGTACGGCCCGAAGTAGCGGAAGGAGAGCTTCTGATGGGCGCGCGGCGCGAGCGACGACTGGACGTAGGGATGCAGCTTGAGGTAGACGAGGTCGCCGACTTGGAATGAACGCTCCGACCGATGCTTGTCCGCCTGCTTCTTCATGCGTAGCTGAGCACGTTGGAGGTGTTGGCGGACGGCGTCGAGCATCGTGGCGCGGGCTGCCAGAGACGCCTCCAGATCAGGAGACGACGTGATCGACTTGGTGGACAAGCCGAAATGTCGAGGTCGCGACCGTAGACGATCTCGAACGGAGTCTTGTTCGTGGCCGAGTGCCAACTGGTGTTGTACCAGAACTCGGCCAGAGGGATCCACTTGAGCCATTGACGTGGGCACGAGCTGACGAAGCACCGGAGGAATGTTTCAAGGCACTGGTTCACACGCTCCGTCTGCCCGTCAGACTCCGGGTGGTACGCCGTGCTCATCGACAGGGTCACCTGCGCAACACGAAACAATTCTTTCCAAAGATTACTCGTGAAGATGCGATCGCGGTCGCTGACGATGTACTCCGGCAAGCCGTGAAGACGATAGAAGTTGTCCAGGAATGCTTGAGCCACTTGCTGCGCCGTGAAAGGATGGAGGAGCGGAATGAAGTGTGAGTATTTACTGAATTTGTCCACAATGACCATCAGACAGTTTGCTGACCCGGATCTTGGAAGTCCCTCGATGAAGTCCATCGTGATTATCTGCCAGGACTGATAGGGTATCGGCAAGGGGGAAAGCAGACCTGGGTATCGAGATCGATCCGGTTTGGCTTGAGTGGAGACGGTACAGGCCGAAACATAACGCTTGACATCAGATTTCAATCCTCGCCACGCAAAGAGCTTGCAAACACGGCTGACAGTTACTGGTATACCAGAGTGGCCACCAATTGGGGAGTCATGAAGAGCAGAGATGATGCGTTCCTGTAATCCTGGGTTATCGCCAATCCAGATGCGACCCTTGAAGCGCAGCAAACCTTCCGAGAGAGTATATGGAGGATGGCCATCAGGTGTCACTGCTAACTCTTGGAGGAGCTTGACTGCTGTGGGATCAGACTGGTAACCCTTTGCCACTTCTGCCAACCAAGATGGTGTAGCGGATGACACGGCGTTCAGCTGGGCAGAGGGGGCTGGATGGCGTGACAATGCATCAGCGACCGTGTTTGACACACCCGGCTTGTAAACCACTCGATACTGCAGTCCCACCAGCTTCGTGTATAGCTTCAGTTGCCAAGTGGTGTGGAGGCGCTGGTCAGTGATGTGAACCAAGGTACGCCGATCCGTGAAGATGACAAATTCGGCATGTTGCAAATATGCACGCCATTGATCAATAGCCACCAATATCGCCAGATATTCCTTTTCGTGCGTAGAGAGCCCTTTGGTGCGGGGACCCAACGCCTTACGGACGAATGCCAGGGGATGACCCTCTTGTAGCAGAACTGCTCCCACGCCTGAATCACTGGCGTCGGTTTGAAGCTGGAACGGTTTAGAGAAATTCGGCAGTGATAGAACTGGAGCAGACACGAGCGCATGCTTGAGGGCTTCGAATGCCGCAGTGTGGGCGCCGGTCCAGACGAAAAGCACACCTTTCTTCAGAAGCTCGGTCAGCGGACGGGCTATCACGGCAAAATTACGGATGAATTTCCGGTAATAGCCGGCAAGTCCGAGGAAACTGCGCAGCTGCTTGGTATCCACAGGTAACGGCCAAGCTTGGATGTCACGGATCTTCTTGGGCGCTGTCGCGACTCCTTGGCTGTTGATGACATGTCCCAGGTATGAAATACTTTGTTGGGCGAAGCGGCATTTGGAAAGCTTGACTTGCCAATGGTCGCGAGAAAGCAGAGTCAGAACCTCACGGAGATGATGAACGTGTTCTTCCAGTGAGCGACTGTAGACGAGAATGTCGTCGAAAAACACGATGGCACATTTGCGAAGCAAAGTGAGAAGTGTAGAGTTCATCGCACCCTGGAATGTGTTGGGAGCTCCGGTCAACCCAAACAACATCACCGTGAATTCGAAATGGCCCCAATGTGTTTGAAAAGCTGTCTTCGGTTCTTCACCAGGCGCCAGGCGGATTTGATTGAATCCCGCTCGAAGATCCAGAACAGAGAACCACGAGGAACCTGACAGCTCGTCCAGTAACTCGTCCACGACGGGGATTGGAAATTTAGATTTTACTGTCAAGGCGTTAAGCATGCGGTAATCAACGCAGAAGCGCCACCCGCCATCTTTCTTACGGACCAGAAGAACAGGGGACGAGAATGCACTCTTGCTTGGCTGAATTAGACCCGATTGCAGCATCTCTGTTACCTGATTCTCGATCTCTGTCTTGAGAGCTGGGTTGTAGCGGTAGGGGCGAACGTTGACTGGGTTGGCGCCCGCTACCAATGGGATGGTGTGATCACACGAGCGCCGAGGAGGCAACTGATGTGGCTCGGCAAACACTGAGGCAAACTCATCTAGGAGCTCTTGGATCATTGGTGGCACCGGCGTGGTATCTGAAGGGAGATTGTCACTGGCAATGTGGTTCAGCTGCACCACTGAGCAATTCACTGAGTCAGAATTGATACCCTGTAAGAGAGCCTGAGAGGAACCATAGGGAACCAACATCCATTTGTTGGACCAATCCACCTTCATAGGTGAGAATACTTCGAGCCAATCCATCCCAATGATCAAGTCATATGTCCCCAATGGAAGAATCTTCAGGTTTGAATGAAACTCATAACCTTGCACTGTCCACACAGCCATGTGTATTTCTTCAGAACAGGGTAGAGTGCCACCGTCGGCCACTTTAACAGATACTGGAACGGGTAGCTCTCGACGGCCAGGTAGATTTGCTGCGACAGCAGTACTGACAAATGAGTGGCTACTCCCCGAGTCGATCAGAATTGAAACTGTGATGTCCTGAACCTTGCCCTGCAGTTGCATTGTCTTTGGGGAGGACAGTGGTGAATCGGAGGCCGGAGACAACTCGAATATCTGGTGAGTAGGTGGTTCCTCGGCCGGGGCTTCTGTATCGGTTGGCACGTCTTCATCGTTGAACGCGTCCTGACAGGCGTGCCAGACTTCTTGCGGCGTGGAGGCGCATTGTTTGGGCGCACTTGTGGCCGGCCGCCGGTTCGCCCAAATAAGCATGCACAAGCCTTGAGCCTTGCGATAGGTGCGCGCTTCTCGCAGCTTCTCATCGATGGCCTGTCGGGGGAGGCACTCGGTTTCTCGGTGCCGCTGCCTCTCCTCGGCCCGGTGGTGCTCCACCCGCACGTATTGGAGGTAATGCGGTGGATGAACAACCTTGATCATGCGGCCACTTGGATGCTTCACCGGTGCTCGACGAAAGTCCCGCCGCTTAGAGGGCTCACGCTTCTTCCCATGCTGAGCCAAGGTGCAAGCAAAGATCCAAATCGGGGGCCTTTTGTAACACCCCAGGTGTTAATCATCGCCTAAGCAATGGATTGGACGAAGATAAGTTTATTAAATCGAGGCCACAAGATTGATCACCGCTAATTTCCGGACTTGCCGCTTACGCTATCAACCGACGCCATTAAGTTGGCATGGCGCGCTTCTCCAAACTTTGTTAAGCAACTTGAGTTGGACCAAAAATATGGATTTGAGTTTATGCTTTGAGAAATGAAATCCGGAAGTTACCCCCACCTTGTCGGAAACCCTAATTTCTAAACCCTATTTTGTCCCTTTTTTCTTTTATTCAAAATTTATCAAGAATTTGGGTATGGTTATTAAAGCAAAAAGGTAGACATTTCAAAGTTGAGCAAAGTTGGTATTTTGAGTTTTCAAAGTTTAGTTCAAAATTTTAAGGTAATTTTGAATTCGACAAAACCCTTTTTACCCCCTTTTCCTTATTTCAAAATTTAGGCAAAATTTGACAAAACTTCCAAAAGCTAGTTTGTAGATCTTGTTGTGATGAACAAAAGATATGTACAAAGTTTTTCAAGTTTCTACATAATTTTAAAAGTAATTTTGAATTTAAATTTCTTACTTTTTGACCCCATTTCAAAAAAGTTCAATTTCGAGGCCGAATTTGAAAATGCTCCAATTATGAAATTTGTAGATCTTGGAATTTTAAGCAAACTTTGTTTTTGGAGATTTTTGAGTTCAGTTCAAATTTTGAGAGTAATTGGACAAATTTGAAGTTAGGGTTTGATGCTACTGATGTCGGCCCAATGGCGGTACGCCACCGCCGGCGTCAAGGCTCGCGCTGCCCACCACCGCCGTCCTTTCATGAAACCGATCGGCCGAGGAGTTTCGCGACCTCAGCCACCGTCCGACCTCTCCCTCTTATAAATAGGACGCCGGGGCCGTCGTTTTCCTCTTTCTTCCATTTCCGCCGTCGCCGGAACCGTCGCCATCCGCCGCCGTCGTGCGTCGCCGTCGAGTTTCCTCTCCTCAAAATAACCACGCCACCGGCCTCGCAACTCCTTTACCTCCCCGATACCCGGCCCGATCCCTTTCGCCGTCGGAATCGTCACCGCGCCACTCGTCTTCCTGCTTGGCCGTTTGGAGCGCCGCCGCGAGCCCGCCGTTGTCGTCGTCCTTGCTCCGGTGAGCCTCCAGTTGATCTCTCTTCACAAACCGATCCGCCTTGGTGTCGTGGTCGTGATCGACCTCTTTATTTTCTCGGCCCGATGCCTCGCGACCACCGGAACGCCGTCGTCTTGCCGTCTTGAGCCGCCGTCGACCCATCTCGGCTCGTCTCCGCGAAAGCGAAGTCACGTTCCCAAGTTCCCGATGAGCTCCCGGCCGCCCTCCTTTTTTTCTCCATTTGGTCCTCCACCGACGCCGAACGCTGACCACGCCGCCGCTACGGTGGAGCGCCGCGATGTCGCCGCCGGCGTGCTCACCTCGGCCGGGCCAAAGAGCAACGCGAATCGGGCCGGCCACATCGCATTTCACCGGGGCGACCCATCACTATTCACTTTGTACCGGTCAACCATGCACAGTAGTGGGCGTGAACAGTCTTTGGACATGCACGATGTCGGGCGAAATTCAACCCGAAACCCTTTTCAATTATGAAATGTTTTATTCAATTTCAAGTATTTAAATAGTGTCTGTTTTTCTAAATTTCATATAAATTCAAATATAGCTTCTAAAAATCATGAAAATTTTTGTGTAGCCTTCCCATCATATGTACTATCTAGAAAAATTATGAAACTTTAATTTTAAATAGTTTGGGCATGATTTAAAAATACAAATTTTAATTGAAAAATGCATCTTCCTTGATTTTTAATAATTATTTTATTTATCCAAAAACCATGAAAATTATTTTGACACTGTTTTATGCTATGATCTATCTGCACAAAAAGCTTGGGATCATTTTGACAAAGTTTATTTATTTATTATTTTATGCTTTATTTATTTAATTGTTAAATGTGATGTTTAGTGTATAACGACTTAGATTTTTGTGACTTTGGATTGTTTTGTGAATCTAGGATCATACCACAATCAAATGGTCCTTGAGAACTCCTTAGGCAATGGTGATGATATCTTGTAGAGTAGTTCAACAAGTTGGTTTTGTTGGGTTGCAACTTTATCGTGAAGGAAAGTTATACTCAAGTGTTTATTATTTCATGTATCATCAAACAACATGTTTTCCATTCCATCATGCTAAAGCATGCATCATCATCTACGTGTAGAATATACGAGAATGAGTCGGATCGTGTTGATGAAACTTTGGAGAAGGTGTTGATATGGTTCGCGATAATCAAGCTTCGGAGAAGATCCGTTCGTTGACAAGGATATTATCAAGTTTGACTTCGACAACCTTTCTATGGAATCTAACTTTCCCTCGCCAACACGTGCAAGCCCCGGTTCATTTAAACGTTCCTTGTGTTTTACAAGTTTTATATCACCTTTGCTTTATACAATTTGCATTAGGTGATAGGAGTTGAGTGACAACCTAATTGATGCATTATCCATCCTTGATTATTTTGATATCTACCTTGATAGCCCGTTTTGGTAAAATATTTAGAATGCTTAGCCATGCTAAATTAGTTAGACTTTTGAGTCAAAATGTGACAAGTCTCTTATGATAGCCCAATGGGCATTTGATGAACAAGGATGTTATATGATGAAACCATACTTGAGATATGGTATTGAATTTGAGACCGGTCGGGTAATTTGCATTGAGAATGGAGTCTCGGTGTAGTATTTCCGGCTTGTCGATTAAGGACCGGCGTGTAGGCACGGTAACCGAGACTATGGAACGCACCTGCGCTGAGGTCTTTTGGACCAATGGCACGTCTGGTGCGGGTGTCACCCCCACGAATCGAAACTAGTAATTGACCACATACTCGGGTAAGCCCGATCTCGGGGTGTCAAATCGGAAACGCATAAATCGCGACCGGGAGTGGAGAGATGGCGGGAGTAGCGTGTACACTCGTGGGTTAAAGTCTGGATGCCCGTGGGTTAGATTCCCGGGTGTGAGGTGTAATTGTGCTCGGGTGGCGTAGGACGCGGTTCCGTTTTGAGTATCCAAGAAAGGGTTGATATATGCAAGCTTAAGTGCTACATATGTCGTGGTGGAAAGAACTCCCCAATTTGGGTTAATCGGTTTTAGAAATCGCCGTGCTTCTCGGATATGGAGACTCGGTTTCCGACTTATATCGTAGATTAATTATGAAACAATGAAGAGTTGGATTACGTGATGGAATATCTAAGAAGTGTGTGCTCTAGTGTAAGATCACCTAGAGTAGGTGAGATACTAAATTGGGATTAAAATATTGAAAGTAAGGATTCACTACTAGTAAGCTTTTACTCAAAAAAGAGTCCTTGATTCTTGCTAAAAGCCTTACCTTGAATCCTAATAGACCAACATTCCCGAGTCTTCTCCTATTTTTCTTTCACTTTCGTTAAGTCTTGTTGAGTACTCCCGTACTCGGGGTTTGTTAACCCTTGTTGCGTGTACTCGACTCATGCTTTGTTTAACCAAGGTTATGTCGGTGGGCTCGACATGATCCGGTGTCTTCTAGTTCTACCTAGCTTCCGCAAAATAAGTTAAGTTTACTTAAATGTAACTTATTCACAATTTATAAAATTAATGTATTATTCTTCCGCACTCGATCTATATTTTTGTAACAAATGTTGTAATGTTGTAGCCACTCCTTTGTTGATCCCGGTATGAGTGGTGTAATCGGGGTTCAGATGACACTCGACAGGGCTTCTTAAGTTATTGGGTGCATCTGCACCGCTGTCGAGGTCTTTGGGACAATTACGGATGCAGTGGGGCCCAAAGAAATAGGAGGTTACGTTACACCTTTGAACCAAGATTGCGGAGCGTAAATCATCTCGGAGACCATCAATGAATCGTTGCACATAGGGCCGGTTGGTGCGGGTTGGGTGTATAGGCCGATAGTCGTTCGATTAAGTCGACGTAGCGATCGACATAATCCTTGACAAAGAGAAGTCATGCGGATGTGGAAGTGATGTCGGACTAGGAGCTCGTGTTGGTCACGACGTAAACGTTCGCGGATCATGCGGCGTAAATTTGGCCGCCTTGGGGAAGCGATTTTGTGTTCAAGAGATTGGAACCATCGTTTGGCGGCGCCCTCGAATCGCATCGTGGAACACCGAACCCAAACGGAGGGATTGACACCATACATCATGAAATAGTTATAGGCACGTGTGATCCAAAGATTGGGGGTCTTCGCCATCGAACTTAGGAAACGACATCTTGGGTAAGTGTCCTAGATTTGGATTTGAGCCGGATGGCCACGCAAATGATCTGAATATTGGGGAAAAATTGGGTTTGGTTGGCCGACCGAGAAATTGTAGGGAGGGAAGGGATCGGGTTGGTTTGGATGATTTGTTGAGTACCGGTAAGGCATTTGGGGTGTGTAATTGTAGTGGTTGTCTAGAGAATTGGAGAAGGGTGGGGGCTTGGGATCATAGGGAAATTCAGGAGGACGAACACTGAATCCGAATTCACCAGGTTTTGGGGGAAAGAGCGTACCCTTGGCCGGGCACGGCTCTACGGTCATGACTGACCCGTAGGCCGGAACCCGTGTAGTCGATGCATAGCGGTGCCCGTTGGGCCGATCATCGAAGAAGCCCGCGTGGGGCGCATGGTCGACGATCCGCCCACGCCGGCATCCCGGTGTAGGGCGGCGCGAACTCAGAACGACGGCGAGCGGATGTCGTAGCGCACATCGCCGATGTCGGCCTCCGTCGGCGCGCAGCTTCCACACCAGCGCCCGCCGTAGCTGATCTCGAGGCGTCGAGACGCTCCGCCCTACTCATCGATCCGCTCCGCAGTAGCGGAGTAGCTTCGAGATCGACGGCGCGCCGCTCCAGATCTGCGAGCCTCCGTCGAAGTAACCGCCCGATTGTCGGCGGCGGCCGCCGCCAGATATCTCGGGACAGGTTGTAGGCCTCAAGCGCGAAGACGACGGCCGACGGAGGTTACATTCTCGCTGGCGTCTCGTCCCTCGGGCGCCGGCCGAGCTCGCTCGCGGCCGCTTCCGCCGGTCGGCCGAACCCCGAGCGCGCGGTGTCTTTGCCTCCGCCGTGTTGCAGCGTGTCGAGCTCGTCCCCCACCGCTCCCCTGGCGGCGGTCCATCTCATCCGCTAGCCTCGAGGCGCGCCCGGCCGCGGCGTCCACCCGCCAACCCTTGAAGCACCACCGGATCCATCGCTCCTTGTGCTCGCCGGAACCGCGTGTAGTGCTCGTGAGACGCCGCCGAGGGGATGAATCCGACCCGCCGGGCGCTGGACCGCGAGAGCGATACCGGATGTTAGCAACCCACACGATGAATTACGATAACACACGACGAATCTCGTTAACACCGATACAGATTACAAGTTCGCCCGGCCCGACGAGGCCGGTTCTCTCCTCCTCTCCCCCTCTCTACTTCTAACTTGTTTCTCAAGATGATTGATAGTCGCCAGCTCTCGCTCCTTCTCGCTTTAACCGGACGCTGCCTGTGGCCGGCACTGGACGCACGCCCACTGTGGGCCTTGGACCCTGCGGTTCTCTCGGCGGGCCCTCTTGCTCCTTCTTTCTTGCTGGGCCTTGACTTGGGCTTCCTCAGGTAGCTTAGCATGGGGAGTGCTGACACCTGCCTGCCATGCTCCTCTCCTGGCACGACTGTAGAAACAAAAAACAGAACATAGGAACAAAAAACGCCGTCGTCTTCGTCAACCTTTGCGGCGACGCACGTACGCGTGCGTGTGCCTCACCCACCCTCCCGTGCACACCACACTGCCAGTGCTGTGCAGCTATAGAAGAGTTTAATTTTTTTTTTTTTGAGTTGCCTCTTATCCGGCAATACCGTGTAGTATCTGCTCATACACACGCACACCCACAAAGATACACACGCCGCCACACACAACATCCGCACAACCGCATCTACAACTACAATTCTGATATGAAGATCGCGTCCTTCTTGAGATCACCGAGTCGACGACTCCGTGGCGGCGAGGTGCGTCGCATTCCCCTGAACGCTCCACGCGCGGCAAACGCCGGAAACTATCCGGCGAAGAAAGACCAGGGAAAAAACCCCTGCGAAACCAGAAATTCAGTCCCATACGGGACTCGAACTCTGGCCGGCGTCTCCAACACCTGGGAGCACTGCCATCCGAGCTATGCTCGGTTCGCAGCTATAGAAGAGTTTAAGACAGGCACTGTACACGCCTGTTCTCGCGGTCGGTTGGCCGGAAGGCCCGGAACCACGACCCCACTGTACGTACACAAGACACCACCCACCCGTGTCCGTTTCGTGCGTGCCACACGTGCGCACGCACCGCGCCGCGCCGCACCTATCCGATCGATATCCCGGGCCGGCATACCATATCCATACGCGCTGTCAGGTAGTAGAAGTAGGCGCCCGTACGGTGGCGTGTTTGAATAGATAGCGCTGTTGGGTGCCTGCCGCGCCGGCCGGATCGCAACGGCAGCCCGGCCGGCCACATGCGGGGGCATCATCAGATGAGTTCTCGCGCGCCGCCCGGGAGAAGAGGGAGGAGTGATGAAGCGCCGCATCGCGTGTCCGCTCGATGGATCTCCCTCCCGGCATCATTTCCGGCCCTGCAGCCCGGGGACCGGCACCGTGTGTGCGGGCGCGCTCGAGTCGTGCCCGGAGCGCATGGCGCGGCGCCAGATGCGTTGGCACGGGCACGGCACGCCCAGGGTGCCGGACCACGGCCGCGGCTTTGAACGAACCTGCCACATCCATCGACGGTGGGCCGGGGCCGGGAGGCGAGCCGAGATCGACACGCATGATTCCGCCGTGCCGTGGCGTGGAGACGGAATCACGCCACCGCCGGGCGCGTCGCGCGTGCACGTACGTGTCTGCTGGGTGACCACCGCGGATCGGATGGATGGATCGGTGGCCGCACGCGAAACGGCCTTTCTTTTCCGTTGTCCGTGCCGGGATCGATCGGGGCAGGCAGACGAGCGCGCGGATTCGGTTAGCGCCACGCCGGGGCTACCAACGAAAAGTGGTTGTGCAGGCGAAGGTACTGGACTACTACGCTTGTCTCGTCGTCGTCCGTGTGCCAGCCGTGCACAACGGACTACGTATCAATCTGAACCTGATGCCGAGTTGTTGGTTCTCTTTCTCTGGGTGGTGGTGCGTGACCGTTCCATCTTTTGCTTGGACGCACACACCACCAGCGTTCCTCTGTTTTTTTATCGTGTCGAGACACGTTTTTTATTAAGCAGGAATAGAGTTTGTTACACGAATAAGCGAAATCACTATGCTACCGAATCACCATGTTACTACGTTCCACTGGCTGCTCTGTTTCGGCTCTTGGATTATGTGCTTCTTATACTACGGAGGACACGACTACATCAGGAAATTCTTGCCTGCCACTGCTACGCCTACCTGTACTGGTGTTGCACACCACCCATCAACCGATCGAGAGGGAGATGAAGGCGATCGATACTGACCGGGAGGGATCCTTCTGAGTTCTGACCTTGCCGCTCCATTCAACAGTCATGACTGATGCACTAACTTCGTCGGCCACGGCGACGATCACACGCTGCCAATACTCTGCACACAAGCCCACCAGGCACCAGGCCACCACTACCGTGCCACCTACCTGGACCTGGGCCCGCTGAAGGGAGATCCTACTTTCACTTCGGCCCAAAGGCACGCACATAATTTTTTTTCTTTGTTTTTATTCAAGCACATCTCCAATTAGCCAGATTCTTAAAAAAACTCCAATTTTGCCAATATACTGTAGAAACTTTTGTAATACTGTGGAAACTTTTATAATATACTGTACAAACTTTTATAATCCTGTTGAAACTTTTGTATACTGTGGAAACTTTTGTAATAATATTGAAACTTTTATAATATACTGTACAAACTTTTATAATCTTGTGGAAACTTTTGCATATTGTAACATTAATAACCTAGGATGAGATGGAATGGAGAGGCTAAGCTTAATTGTAATACTCAACCCTCCCAAGCAAGCGCTTCAGCGAATTATAAACCAAAATTGCTATTCTCCTTAATTCATGAATAAAATTATGCGAAAAAAGGCTTTTCGAGAAAAGAAATGGAAAATTTAATTTCCACCTCCTTAACTATGAATTTTTGAAGGTATCCTTAACTATGACTCGATGGTGTCCACGGATGTACTTGTGTACTAGGAGTACAGAGTACAGTACATGTGTTTGACAGGTGGAGCGAATCTAAATCCCCACGTCCTACCGCACTGAATTATGGAGCAGACAACCAGCCAGCTTTGATGCAACACGGACGCCTCTTTCTCCTGCAAGAGGGGCTGCCATTTGTTAATTTATTTTGAATTGGCGACGTCGACGGCTTATTCTACTCAATCACTGCTCACGTTTCGTTTAAAACTCCCCCGGCCGGCGCTTGTCACTGACAATTTCCCAAATGCTCAAATTTCCATATGGAGCAACTAGATCGATCAATGCGAGGCGTGAGAGCACCTGCATCACAATGTCTGAATTCGTTTTGTCATGCCAATGTATTGCAGTTGCAACACTACCAAGAATGAAAATAAAATGGAAAACATCAATAGCTAGCAATAGCAACAGCAGTTGCAAGCTCCCCTGTCCACCCTGTACTTCCATCGTGTTCGTGTTGCCCCACCACTCTGCCAACCTACGTGAACGCCACCTCCACCCATCGGCCATGGCCACTCCGCACTGGGCATCAATTCACCATCATATATAATCATCGTACGTGCAACAACCACTACAGTCCGGCCTCTGCATCCAACGATCCATCGATCGTTCTCACACCAGCTGAAATCATTGTGCTCGATCGATCCATCGATCAATTGCAATGCCGTTGTGCTGCGTAGAGTGCAAGCCATGCAACGGCCACAGCTGCCTGCCCGGTCCGCCGGGCGGGCTCTTCAAGAGCCGGCGCCCCGCACAGCAGCTCCGCCGCGCGTTCCGCAAGATGAAGCTGGGCTGCACCCGCAGGCGGCCCCGCCGCCCCGGGAGCTTCAGCTCCGTCCGCGCGGTGTTCTGGCCCCTCACGTCCATGCGCTCCGAGGCCGACGCACGGATGACCGACGACACCCGCCCGCCGACGGACTACTCCCCGACGTCACCGTCAGCAGCATTGGTGCGCGCGCACCGCCGCTGTCCATGCGGGACGACGACGTTGTCAGCGCGCCGGGCTGCGCCACGTCGACGACGGCCGCGCGGGTGCTCGCGCTGCAGTCCCGGCTCGGCGGCGAGGGCGCGCCGCTCCCGCGGCTGCAGCTGACGCCGGCGGTGGCGGCAGCAGGTGACGAGGCGAAAGCCATCGTCGTGAGGCACGGCGACGTGGAGGCGGCGTGCAGGAGCTTCGAGGGGCACCTGATGGAGATGCTGGTGGAGGGGAAGGTGATGGACCTGACGGACGTGGAGGAGCTGCTGTGCTGCTGGGAGAAGCTGACGTGCCCGGCGTTCGTGCGCCTCGTGGGCCGCTTCTACGGCGAGCTCTGCATGGACCTCTTCTCCTCGGCCCAAGACGACAACGACGCGTCGTGGGCTTCCCAGTCAGAGGAGGACCTCTGCGTCTGAGCCCAACATGGCCTTTCTGCCATGGCCCATGACACACCAAAGCTAGCTACTGTTTGTTGAGCTGTCGTGTTGTTTCCTATTGTGTGCGTCATGTATGTTTCTTCCGGTAGCAAATTAAATTTTGATGGTTTACTTCTCGTTCTTGAAACTTTTCAAGTGAAAAGAAACTTTTCAATTGCGCAGAACCAAAACTGACAGAAAAAACATCAGGTAGTTCGTGCAAGGCTTTACCCGAGACAAGAATATGACAGCCGCTGACTGCATCAATTGTATCTATATATAAAAAATCTGAGAACCTAATCTATGATATGATCGCGTCGACATCCCCAACCCTAGCAAACCTGGACCGATGCGAATGGATATATGCATTACAAGCTAGCATACAGTATAGCAGTAGCCCACTGGGGTTGAGATTGTTTGTTGCTGTCTGTGTCTGATTTGTTACTTTATATAGGAGTTTAGGTTAGCTTTGTTATGAGGCTTTTCCATACATGCCATTATAAAAGTTCTTCAGTTCCACAATGCATGAAAAGTTGGGATGGTCACCTGTGCCATCGCTCCGAACTTTTACCGTCCATGCCACTTTGCCGTCGGATTTGGCCCTAACGATTGTCAAAGCTGCAGGTGTGAAAAGTCAAAAATACCCTTATGTATAAATATACTATTAAATTTTTTTTTAGCATCTTAACGACTTTAAATGAAAAACTCAAAACTAGAAAGTTATAGATCTCGCTGAGATCTACTGTTTTCATATAAAAACTATCTTCATTTAATTTAAGATACAAAAGATATAATTTTTCCTATGATTAATATGTATAGAAAAATAATAGGAAAAATTATATCTTTCTTTTGCGAATTAAATGAAGATAGTTTTTATATGTAAAACGGTAGATCTCAGGCGAGATCTACAACTTTCTAGTTTTGAGTTTTTTCATTTAAAGTCGCTAAGATGCTCAAAAAAATTTAATAGCATATTTATACATGAGGGTATTTTTGTCTTTTCACACCTACAGTTTGACACCGTTAGGGCCAAATCTGACGGCAAAGTGGCATGGATGGCAAAAAAGTTCGAGCAATGGCACAGGTGACCAGTCCAACTTTTCAAATGGCTTGTGTAAACTACGAACTTTTATAATGGCATGTATGGAAAAGCCTCCCTTTGTTATCCGGTGGGAAAAGTTGCAGCGGCATTATCCGAAACCACTTTTTGATCGTTGCGGTTGCCAATGCAGGTGTCGGCAATTAACCACTACTCCATCCTAGAATGTGCAATCCTGTAGCTAGGCTGGCTGCAGAGCAGAACCAACTACCTCATGAAGCTACTTTGGAAAATCCATCACGCTGTGTTACGTCTCTCTTTCTAGATTCTAGGACTAGGTGTTGTCTTGTACAAGTTGGATTCTGGCATCTCGCGCTAGGTAACGCGTGAATCTACTAGGTAACGCAGCCAGTGCAGGCGCTCGTGGGTCCGCCGCGCCCTGTTTGGTCCCTAAAGTCATTATACAAGTGCGTCGTACATCCCCAAACTTATAATATAGTGCACTACAAGTCTATTTCTGCACCATACCATCCTTCTTATACATCACTTAATAAATTGAAGGAACTACCAAATACACATCTTTGGCGGAAGCAAAGGTGGACATGGATCGTTGTGATGGAGTCGATGGCGAACCGGAGATCGGAGACGAGAAAGATGCATGAGATTAGTTCTTGAAGACCCAATTATAATTTTCTTTTTTTCGAGTTCAATTTGTAATATGGGAGGGTGTAATGTGTTGATGCTTAATATATCTTCCTTTTCGCAAGAAAAAAAAAATGTAGACCTAGATGGCATCATTCCACAAGTTCAGAGGGCACACATGCATTTAACTCTATAAGCATTGTAGAACCCCTAAGTTAAGGTATCTTTCATTAAAAACTTTTCAGTTCAACCACATTTTAAAACAATTTGTACCTTTGGCTTCCTTGACAAGTAAAATTCGCATTTTTTACTCCACTATGGTCTGTTATTTTTATGCAGTTGCACAATTGTTTTTGTTTTCGAAAGCGAGCTGAGCTCGTACTTCATTGAGAGAAAAACAGATTGTGCCAAGATACATGACCTATACCGCTCCCATGGCGAGGTGCGGGAGAGAGGACACAAGTAAAACACAAACACAAGGCACCGACTATACCAAAGGGCACGAGGAAGGTGTAAACTAAGAAAGAACAAAGCGAGCTACTTTAGATAGGTCGGGCCGCTCAAAAGAGGCGAGAGCGCCGGGCGAGGAGAGGCAACAACCCCCGACCCCCCCAAGCCTAAAGCGTCGCCTTCGGCTGCAGATAACGCCAAAGCAGTACCGCGGCGGTGTCCTGATACGCTGGCAAAGGTCCGCCGGTTTCGCTCCTTCCAAGTCTCCCAGGAGACGAGGAGCACGAACGAAGTCGAAAGCCCTCCTAAGCCGCCTCTGGTGCGAGGCGTGCGCACTCGACCACCAGTCGACGAGGGAGGATTCCTGGTTGGGCGGTGCGCTAAGCCCACACGAGAGATCACAAGGTGCCACACTGCCGAGTGTAGACACAATTGCACAATTGTTGCAACTGCATCTAGAGAGATTAGCAAATTTGGATGAAACAATCACTCTTTATGTATAACATTCATTCTTTTGTTTCATAAACATTTATGAATTGTGTGACTCACCTATAGGTGGAAAACCAAACCAAGGGAGAACATCTACATGAAACTCACATCTTCTTTCTTTTCTCAAAAACATTATAAACACACTTATGTGGCAGCCATGTACATTTTTTTTCTTCAAAAAACTCCCATTAAGATCGACGGCCCACATCTAATGACGTCGTACATCTATTTACCTTATAGTATCTTTAGCTACTAACCTAAAAGGCTAAAACAAACAGCCTACCTTTCTAATTAGGTAGCCACCTACTTTTAGGGTCTCTATTTTTCGTTGTTATCTTCAAAGAAAGCTACATAGGACACCAAAATCACTATAGTAGAGAATCACACATGGGATCCATAAGTTATCATCTTTCATATCCTCGTCACCATTGACAAACATTGTCATCTCATGAGGGCATCATGTCGGGAGGGTCCGCCGCTAGGAATTAAGGTCCCCACACCGAGGTTCGCTAACGCCATGAGGCGCCATGGAGAAGGGCACCCGCCAAGAGGTCTACTAGCGAGACCATGAAGGTGGGCGACGACGCCAACATCGATTAGGTATCGAAGATGGAGGAGATACCGACAAAGCTTCCGAATCCAAAGCCAGAGGGAAGTCCACAGTGATAGAGGTGCCTATGGTGGCCGGGAGGGAGGGAAGCGTGTGGGAGTTAGGTTAGGCGTGCGGTGGAAACTCCATCGACCAAAAAATAGGTTGACCCAATAGAAATGAGAATTGAAAGGAAGGTTTTGGAGAACCAACAAATTTGGATGGGCCAAAACAAAAAAGTAGGCGGGATATTGGAGGCATGTCGGATAGTTCGGGTAAGAAGCTCTTAGCTTGAAAAACAAATTGGGAGCAGACTTCCGAGGACACATGCTCGACGATCTGCTTTAGTTTCGTCCCCTAAGGACGGTTTGATGATTGGCTTGCCTCGCCTCGGTTGTACCTCGCGTCATCGTTAGCCGCGGCTACGGGACGTGACCTCGGCATACGGATCGGAAGCCATCCATCCGAGACCGGAGATCATCGGTCGTTGGGTTGGTTGGGTTGGGTATGCCGCCCGGAGACGACGCCATTACATGCATGCGACGGATAAAGATCGAAGGTATATAGTACGCACTATACACCGCATCTCCTTGACTAAAAGCAAAGTTTGGCGCAGCCGGCCGCCGGCGGGGCGGCGGTGCAGATTCTGGAAGCGAGCGAGGACCGAGGAGAGGCCTTCGAGAAAAGAAATTGGGCCGTGGATCGGTGAGCTGAATAAAGCAAGGGATTGCGGTGTTCATTTGGGTTTGGCACCTTCTTGAGGCTTGAGACTGTGGCGAAGTTCAAACTTTTGGACTTTTTAGATAAACAAAAACATTTTTGGACTTTCGGAGGCTGAGCCGAGCAATCGTGCATGCCGTTGATCGCCCGAGCTCGAGGCATTGAGAGCGCCACATCGATCCACATTGTAGAGATGGAGATGGAGATCGAGGGCGTGTCACGGTAGGGTACAATCAATGATTGTCGAGGGCAAGTCACGTAGGGTACAATCAATGATTGTCGCAAGAAGAAGAAGAAGCCACCTTGCAAAATATGTACTACGTATGCATGGCGACACGTTATGTCGGATGCACCGATATGATGCACTGGCCGTCGGGGACCCCGGCCGAATCTGCGGCGCGTTTGGCTTTTCGTGTTGCAAGTGATGCATGCATCCGGGAGACCGAAAGGTCAAAGCGCCGCGGACCCGGAAAGCGACATGCATGCATAGCTCTTGTTACGACGCGTGACCATGTGCACCGCGAGCGCTAGCTTAGCTAGTGCGCCGTCGTCCTCCCGATGCATAGCGACCGCGACAAGATAAGCATCAACGTCTGACCGAATTATCTAGATCCACGGACCACGATAATAAAATGATATAAAATGTGCGGCGATGCCGTCACAGAATCACTTTTACCGTTGGTTCACGTAGCAATCTAGCACCGCTTTTGTCAATTAATTAATGGTCACGACCACGCCGCCGACGTCCGGTGAAAGGTGACGAGCGAGCTAATTATTCAAGTGACGATGAAGGCACCGATTCATTCTTGGAACTATACCGAAAGCAAAATTAGCCCGGTCCGACCGGCCCGTGGGCTTGGCCCGAGCTTGACTCGGACAGAGCCCGGGCGAGATCTTGAAGCCCTCAGAAATTTTTTCTTGGCCCCAACCACACCCGAAATACATTTTTAGGTACTTTGTAGTGTAAAAATACGTGGGCAGCCCGCCCAAGCCCTGACCGCCCGAGCCCGGTGGGACGTCATGTGCAGGATTTTTTCGCCCGAAATAATCGAATCTTTTTTTCGCCCCGCCCCGAACCCGCCCGCCCGAAAAATGTTCGGGTATACTTGGAACCAAGACCCCGCCTTTGTCCGCCAAAGGTGCCTTTGATTAGTTCCCGCCTTTACATCGACGCCGTGGTATATACCCACAAAGGTGTGTATATAATAATAATAATTCATATCCCCCGTAGGATTATAAGAATATTTTAAAACTAGATGATTAAAGATAATAATATTTGACTTAAGCTCATCCACTGATTCCATCACCCCACCGGCTTGGCCTGGGCCACCAGGGCAAGGGGGGCCATGGACCCCGTCCTCCTTACAAGGGCAGCTCGGCGGCACCCATCGGTTCTGCTACCGCGAGAACTCCTCCCCGCCTACGGGTGGTGAACACCACGGTGGTCACGGGGGATAGGCGCGACACGCCCTTCCGTTTGACCGGACCGCTGGCCGACGCCCCCGGTGAAAGGTCCCTTGTGGTTTTTGGTAATTGAGTGTCAACATTAGGTGAACTAATATGTGTGATTGAGATTATACACAGGAAATTAGTTCACACGTGATGGTGCAATAAAGGAGCTTATTGCATATGAGACATGACGTGGAGTCATGTGACCGAGGTGGTGAAGATCAAGACAAGGCTTGGCTTGATGGACCGGTTGCAAGTGTGAAGGGCAAGTCGAGGGACTTGGCGCCGATGGACCGACGCAACGGTGAAGAGCAAGTGAGGTCAAGATCGATGGATCAAGAAGGTCATGTGATGATATGAAATGGATCATATCATTGTTGATCGTGTTGGTGCATGTGTTGCATCGACACTTGGAGATGAAGCGGAATGAAAATGCGCAAGGCAAAGGTATAACCTATAGGGCATTTCATTTCACCGGTCATGAGGAGCTTAGAGAAGTTTATGACCGGATTTAGGATAGATGGCCGTACTATCAAGAGGGGCAAACTTGTTTGCATATCGGTCATCTAGTGCCACTTGAGCGATCTAAGTTTGCGATGTGTTAAGATCGAGTGGCGTGTTAAGAGCTAACCCGCCTTTGAAATGATTGTGAAAATGCTAACACACTTGCACATGGTGATGTACACTTGGTGGTGTTGGCACATTTGCAAAGGCGGCGGTGATTGCAGGGTTGAGTTGGGTTTGGGAACGGCGGGATTCGGCGCTTTCGAGAAAATAAGATGCATATTTTCTATTGCGCCGGATGCATCGTGGTGGTGAAAACATGCTATTCCTCGCGTTCAAGTTTGGTATACTTGATGGGTAGCATGTCGAAGCAAAGGCGGAGAAGTTTCGCAGAAATGGCGACCGGAAGCGCCGATCGGACGCTTGACCGGACGCGACGGTCTTTGACCGGACGCTTCCGGGGGTGAGTCCTGTCGGAGTTTCCAGAGAGCATGTTTTGGACTTGGCTCTTAGACTCGACCGGACGCATGGACCGGAAGCTTCCGGTTCTGACCGGAAGCATGCACCGGACGCATGTAGTTAGCCGTTAGCTGTGGGGCCGGGGGGCCTTGTCCGCTCTGACCGACGCTCGGAAGGGAGCGATCGGACGCCGGACCGACTCACCGGTGAGTCCTGGGCTCGCAAGGCCTCGTCAACGCTGCAGTAAGCACCCCAACGGCTCTATTTTGGCTTGTGGCTATAAATAGATGGGGTGGCCGGCTTTGGTCGGTTCTTTGAGCACACTCTAGCCTTTGTGGCTTGTTGTGTGGTGCTTGAGAGCCCTCCCACTCACATATGCTTGATATCGCTTCATCCGATTGAGTGAGAGATCGAGTTCTAGTGCGTTGCGTTGAGAGATCGCGACTCGTGGCATTAGGTGATCGTGTTGCAAGCCGGTGTGCTTGTTTCTCTTGGAGGTTGCCACCTCCTAGACGGCTTAGTGGCAAGAGACTTCTTGAAGCACGCAAGGAAGCTTCAGTGCGGTGCTCCGAAGAAGAGATTGTGAGAGGTTCGTGCTCACCTCGCGGGGATCGTGAAGAGCAACTCTAGTGGAGCGTGTCATTGAGCTACCACACTTGTGTGTGGGTTCACACGTACCCTCCGAAGTTATTGACTAGAGGACTCACACTGCGGTGAGGGACTCAATCGAGCTCCCATCGCGGGATTTGGCACCGCCATTAAGCTTGAGGATCATCACCGGGTGATTCGCCAAACCGTGGAACCACAAGAGTGTTGGTTGACACAACGAGGAGTAGGGGAAGTTGGCAAGCTTTCCGAGACCTCGGTAAAAATCACCGGTGTCATCTTGTGTCCACACTTCATGGTGGTTTGCAATCTCTTTCGCCTCAAGCTTTGTTCTTACATTCATATTTACATTGTGATTGTGCTTGAGTAGAGTAGTTGTAACTATCTAGCTTGTGTAGCTTGTTTAGTTACTTTGCTTAGCTTGTGTAGCTAGGTAATTTGAGCCTTTGGGTTAGGGCGTGTGTTGCCTTGTCCATTGTGCATCTAGTGAGCTTAGGGCTTTGTGCTTGTGCTTACTAGAATTGTGTAGGAGCTCACTGTTGACACTCAATTAATGCATGTTTTACTACCACCAAAGTGAACCACTAATACAATATTACATGTGAAAACATAACCAAACAATATTTATCTAATGAGTTCCACGAGTTTTGGTGTTTCAAGTTGTTTTGCAGGAATGTTGTGGAAATACAAATAAAGTATGCCAAATAAAGTGGGAAGCGCAAAGTCGAAATACGCCAAAGAGCAAAGGGAAGCAAGAAGGCCGATTCCACGCCTGCCTAGACTTTGCACCAGGTAACGGGAAACCATCTACCGAGGCCCACAAGCCCATCGAGAAAGGAGAGGCAAAACGGGCCCATATCGCGGCGCACCGGGCGCATCCGGGGCGGCCGGCGCAAAAATTTCTCGGCGCTTTTTCCGCCCTTTCTCCGGGCGTTCGCTACGGACTTCACGCGGCGGTTGCATGTGGTGCAAACTGCTCCCGCCAAATGCCCCTCGAACAAGGATGGCCCTCCATTCTCTCCCTCTTTTCCTATATAAAGAGACCCCTACACCATTGTACAATACACAACACACTTGAGCTTCAATTCCACATTCTTCACCATGTAGTGGTGTCCCTCCAGTGTTCTTCACCTAGTTGTATAGATTAGAAAAGAGGAAGAGAGGAGAGGGAAGAGAGAAGAGAAGGAGCCGGGTTTGTCGGATCTTTCTCTACTTTGTACCTCTACGGAGTCGACTTTTTGTGAGTAATATCCAGGTTATCTTATGGTAATTTCTTGATTATTATTTGTCTAAATTCAGTCCTTACTTTATTTTACTTTACTGGATCTCCGTTCGACCGAAGGCTCTAGTTTTCACGTGAAACTAGTTTCGTACTTCGCTAAGCGTAGACATGGTGTCTCGGCTAGAGTTTACCCGAGATTGCGCAATGCTACGGAATAGTTGTGGTAGCCCCGGGTGACAAATCCGACTGTGCCTTTGTAGTCCACCACGCACGTATTGGTGTTTTCGTAGAGAGCTTTTGGCGGCCCGACCCCGACAACCGCTTTCCCGTCTTTTTTTCGAGAATCGGAAAGGTTCCGCTGCTCCGAAGTAAGTAGGGTTTAGTAAGCCCGAACCTTGGTATTTAGTAATCTTGAGAAAACCTTAGAGAACCCCCTCTCGCTACAAAAATATTCATCTATCTTATCTCTTGGACGTATTTGATCCCTTCTAGTTCACTTCTTCCCCCGTGGAAATCGATACCACTGAATACTCCGGGTGAAAGCTACAACTATTTTTCCGTGCGCTTTGGATTTATCTCGTGTGCGTTAAAAAATACCAACACTCACCCGTGCTTGAAAGTACTAGTGCTTAGGTTTGTGTGACCTTGCATTAGAATTGATTAGGAGCTCAAGCCGGGCTTGTCACCTTACTCTTCTTGTGTAGGATTTTTGTGAGGTGATTTAGATTCTTAGTTAGAGGGGTGAAGTCTTGGCTAGACCGATAAGTTTAATTCCGCATTTGTTTTGGTTAGCCGTTGCGATTAGTTTTTAAAAGGGACTATTCACCCCTCCCCCTAGTCCCCATCTCGACCCTTCACCGGCCGCGCTCCACAACCACTTTGTAGGAGGGCCTCCTCCTGCACGATGTGCCGGGCCGGGTGGCCCGACGCCAGACGCCTGGGCCAGCCGGCCACCCCCCAGCGGCCGTGGGACTGGGTCCAGCTCAACACCATGCTCCGACGGTGGCGCCTCCGGCGAACCAGACTTCAGCAGCTTCTTCGAGGATGGCAGCCGCCGGCTCCTCGCGGGCCTCATCTACAAGACCACGACGCGAGGTGATCACCGCAGCCCCTCCTTCCGGTTTGTATGGACCAACTTCCCCCGCCTCCCCCGCCTCCCCCGTAAAGTTCTTCGGCCGACTCCTCGGTCGAATCGGATCCAATGCCGATGTAACTTGGTGAGAAAGAACATCATCGACAATGCGGTCTATGCGCCGTGTGCCTTGGACGAGGAGTTGGTTGATCATATCGCCTCGGGGGGGGGCTTTCGCCCGCACCTTCGGGCATCAATCGGCCGGGACCCAAACATCGCCGCCAAGGTCTACGAGTTGTGGTTCTCGCCCCCCTCCCCGCCCAAAAGCAAGCACTCCACCCCCGCTCCTCCTCCTCCTCGCTTGGATGATATGGAAACACAAGAACGAGGTCGTGTTCCAAGGGGCTGCCGCATCCCTCACAAGAAAGAACACTTAGCTAGATAATGGAGTAGCATATTGACTATGTAATCGACATCTCCTCCCTCCGTTGTACCCTTTGAACCAAGGCTTTGCCTTCCACCAATCGAACCCGCTTTCGCCATCTGTGGAATATAATTTGCAGGTGGGGACGTTCCGCCCCCCCCGCTGACCTAGAAAAAACTTAGGAGGGAGTATTGGCTGAAGGCAACTCATCATACAATCCTATTAATTTTAACTTATGAGCCAATGGTATAATGTTTTTGCTCACAACAAATCAACAAATCAGCATCTGTTGCCTTATCAGCCGCATGTAGATACCAACAACTAAATATAATACGCCGGATCGAATCAATTTTTGAAACGGTGGGAACCCGTTTTGCTTTCATTTTTTTTAATACGCATACTGGGGTTTGCGTACTTTTGTTAACACGTTTATTTTAACATGTTTTCTTAACACGTCAATGTCTTGTTGTCTCTTTCACCTTACACATCAGCAGCTAATATACTCCAAACATAAGAAAAGAATCAAGAGAGGGTGAGGTGAGTAACAGTGACGTTGCTTTTTTTTCCGGTGTGCAACACATACGACACGACCCCCGCGCGCCCTCCCCACCAGTGCGCCGCAGCCGCAGAAGAGAGGAGGTTCACCATCATGCATAGTCCTGATCGCGATGGATCGGCAGCAACGACGACCTGGTGGCGTGGCGTGGCGTGGCCGAAGCATGTCCAATAATCGGTAGCCGAGACGTACATACACGATGGCGCGATCGATGCACGCGGCACCGGCTGTCTTCTTTCGGCGCCGGTCCAGTTTATTTTTTGTCTGAAGAAACTTCGAGTGGACCGGAGTCCTGCACCGGACAAAGTATCGTATCCCTCGAGAACGACGGACGGACGCGGACACTGAATCCCTGCCGTTGCTTCAGAGCCCAGCAGCGTGCGGACTGCGGTGACCGGTGATGGAGAGCTCACGCTCACGCCCCGCCGCTGCCGCTGCCAACGATGGTAACTCTCGGCAGCGATTCCACCTGCCACGATTCGCTTCATGTGATGTGGTGCAGACGCATGGAAGGAATTTGGATACGGTGCATTGGGAATCTCGCGAGGTCGGCATCATCCTTCCGCATCCGCCATGTGCTCCTCCCGATTGCATTCCTCCCTCTCCTTTGAATCAATAATTCAGATCATATTAAAATATCTTCAGAAAGAATATTACTTCTCCATTCTAATTTCTAAACCGCAAGGCAAGAATATTTTCTAATTTACATTACTTTTACTCCTCCTTTCCCTTCGTTCTAAAACCGTAAGTCGTTTAAACATGCAAAAAAAAAAAAAACATGCACTCCATTTTTCCAATTGCAACAATCGAGGCGGAAAAACAAGGAATTGCAGCAGAGAAGCTTTCTTTTTGACTAATTTCCTTCCCGACACACTGCGCTTTTCCTGACCCCATTCCATAGAATCGTCTAAACAAGAACCATGCATTGATCTTCCTTTTTTTCAATTATTTTCACAATTCCGATGTTAAGTAAGATTCAATAATTATTCAACTTATCTGTTTCATTAAAACTGAGTTTGATCTCATTTATCCATAGATCTTGACCTCTTCATTATCATCATCATCATCATCATCATATATGATGCTTTTATCTTTAGTTAGAAATAAACTTAATTTTGTTTTTGGTAAAGTGATCAGGGTTTTGGATATATCAACAGAGAAGTTGTTTGTTTGGTCATGTTGATCTACACTATTTGTTTTATAGATGCATGAAAATAGGCATTAGGATTTCAAATGCCAACACCAATGCCACCTTGACTAAAACATTATTTCAGGTGACATTGTCCTGTTTAAGAATTACTCCCTCTGTCCTGTAATGTAGTGTATTAAAGCTTTCAAAAAATTATAGAGGGAGTATGTGAACACCAATGAAATCGTTGACATGCATTAATATCTTTTAAAAACTATACATACTAGACAATTAAGCAGTTTGACAACCAAACTAACTAATTACTAATAGTGGATCAGTTAGCCTTTTGTGAGACTCCTTATTTGATTCTAAAATTATTTGGTCACCTTATATTTCCGACAAGGGAGTAATTAGAATAAAGCCTTGAGACATGTACTCCTTCCATTCCAAAAATAAGTCATTATCACTTTTTGAGAAGTTAAACGCTTTTAATTGCTTGTATTTGGAACTGTGCCACATAAATATGTAGCCTCGATCATTTGCCATTTTAACAAAGGCCACAGAAATTGGAACCCATGCATCCCAACCGATCCCCCATCACTCCCCACTAACTTGCCCACTAGTAGAAAGAAAAGAATCTTCTTGCTTTCGATCTTTGGTTGCCTCTTTTTGCTGCTTCTGTGTTTAGATTCAAAAAGACGCTTGAAATTCTCATCAAATCAAATCAGTAAATGTATCTCCGTTTGCAGCTACTTTTGCAGGATCTAAACACAGCCGCTGTTCCATTTCTTGCTCAATTATGCGTCCAAGCTTTAGCTAATAAATAATAAAATGAAAAAGGAAAAGAAAGAAAAGATGGGAAGGAAGTCCACTATAGCATGTATCTCCGTGTGTGACACTTGGCAAGCTACCACTCAACACTTGGCCGTCATCAACTCATTCTGGGGTGGTGGTGGCTGGTCGTATTGCCGTTTTTCGTCATCGGCCGCCGCCCGCTTTTCAGGTCGATTTGGACCTGTCCTGCTGCCCAACTCTGAACCGCTGACTGAAAAAGGGTTGGCTTTTTTTCTGGCATGGATGAGATACTTAACTTCAGTGGTTAAGGTAAAAGAGAATTGCTTGCTAGTCCTATATTAGTAATTTAGTACTGATTACTACAAGAAGTTCTCTCTCTTTTCTCAGATAAGTACTCTCACTGGGTTCCAAAAAAAAAGCACCTACTAGGAGTCAAATGACTTTTACCTAGGAATATAAAAAGGTGCCGACACTACGTACGCTATAAGTAGATTAATCACGAAATATATGATTAGATTTATAGAACTCAAACTAGCTTAACTTTGATTAAGTTTACATTGATTATTATTATCTTACTATTACTAATTGAGGCTCCACGTTAATCCTCACCAGACGCCAAGCTAAAAAAAGATAAATCATAGAAATTTCCACAATAATCAAAACATCTAACCGCCAAATCTATATACTCCGTCATTTAATAACCAAGTAGATCTACTTTATTTTATAGAGAATTACCCACCTTTGCCATTGTTATTATATTTTATTAATAAATCTATTATATATGATTTCCAGCCGAGGAAACAAGAGGACCGTCTCCGCCTCACGATGCCTCCTGAATAAACCTATTATTTTCCCTAAATTTCCAGCGGAGGAAATAAGAGGGCGCCGCCTCACGGCTCCATGCGGCACGCCGCCGCCGCCGCCACCATGCTGTTAACTTGTGTGGTCGGCTGACCAAGCAGGAGAAGCCAGCCCAGGCACGTACATCTCCACTGCTGCCCGCGCACTTCGACGTTGAGGCCCTGCATGTCCCCAGCGTATATCCACAACAGGTCTGCAAACCAACGATCCCCGTTACAATTTCTTTGTTGAGCTGCTTGTGGTGGCTCTCTGTCATGGGGAGGTCTGAGGTTGTCCTGTGTTGATGAGTGGACTTATAGGCTCGGTCTTTTGGAGTAGTATACAACCTAAATGAATGATTTAGGGTGCTTATTGTGTCCTCGTAAGGTCATAGGGCACCATGAACAGAATGGGCACCATAAACGGAATGAGCTGATTACTATGGTGTGTACATTTATGCAACCTGTGGTACACGGCTACACACTCGTGCTATTTATTTTGATCACTTTTGTCTCCCCGTGACATATGGTTTACTTACTTTATCCTAGATTACTTTGAACAGATAAATTTTAAAATAGTTCTTACTGAGCATCGACATAATTTTTGCAAACTTAATAATAAATTAATAATGTTGTTTTTTTTGGGTTTCAACCCCTGGAGTGCAGCAGAGAATGATCACATCATTTTACTTTATCCTTAATTACTTTGAAAATATAAATTTTGAAATAATCCTTACCAAACTTAATAATAAATTAATAATATTGTTTTTTGGGGTTTCAACCCCTGGTGTAGCAGAGAATGATCACATCATCTGACGTTGATGAACAAAATGGCTCCCGGCTGATCACATCTTTTGAATGCACAAGCTTACTCCACAGGAAACGCTAGGACTAGGCCTCAGCTCTCTCTCCCAACAGCGCACCGAGCTTGCTAATCGGCTATGGAAGATTGGAGCGAACACATTTATCAGCAACACCAATTGCAGCATGAGCAGGTTGTGCGTGAGTCGAACGGACACCGAACGACACATCCGGCAGCCGTCATGATCAACACCTCCTTTATCTATTAGTGTCGGAAGCCCCCGCACATGATTGTAATGTTTGCGCCATCAGACGGAGGTTGAAGACAGTGCTTCCTAGAAGCGAGGAGGATGACGGGTGCACGCCATCCTTCGTAGGTGAGAATCTAATTTGATGTTTCCTATTCTTGCATAGCTCTGTATGTCTTAGTTGATATTGTCTAGAATTTTGGGTGTGTAGGATCGGCAAGGACACCATAGAGAATGCATCACATCCATCAAGGACACGACGCACTGGGTGACATCGACTTGAGTGCGGGCGCCATCTACAATAGATCCTACACCCAACAATGTTGCCGCACCGAGAAGGCGGCACCGCACCGCTAGCCGACACCAATAAGGCAAAGACGACAACGACAATCGCATCAAAGTTGTCGGCACCAACATGATGATGATGTGAGTATGGGCGCACATTCCGCATGCGCACCAAGCCAACTTCACCTACTTCAGCAAGCACACACTACTACGACGCCAATGAGGTGGATGGCATTAATTTGTTCCCCCGCCACCCACCAAAAGTACCCTAAAATCTAGGAACTAGAAATTTATCAATTGCTAAATGAGGTTACAATTTTCATCAAGCACTTGAGGATACACCGCATTGACCGGTGTGACAATCGATCTAGCCACATCGAGGGAACTGAAGGACAGGTTGTGCCAACATCATGGGGGCGACACGTAGATCTATATCAAGAAAGGGAAGCGGGGAAGGCACAAACCACCGGGTGCCATGGTGTCCAATGGCCATGACAACATCTACCCTAGCACTTACCGCACCTGTAGGCCTAAGGTATGACCATCTTGCTAGATCCTATAATCACAATTTAATTTTTCTCCTATTTATGATATGATATTTAATTATTTATTCACGAGTAGGAATAATTTTGATTTAAATTTTAGTGCCCTTGGATTCCTTCACACAAATAAGTTTTCAAATAATCATTATTTAGCATTTGGTATAATTTTTATATTAACTTAATAATGTTTTTTTTAATCATCGGGGAAGCCCTTATCTAATATTTTGTTTTTAACCTAGCCCAAAAATTTGTCCCCCACATAGGTTCGAGCCAAGCCTGTTGGGGTGCCCATGAGCAGGTCCATTTGCAATGCAGTAATAACGTCACTAAATTACCCGAACTACATATAGATGTTGCTAAAATTAGAGATCATGATCCGTTGAGTTAGCATTAAAGATAATGCTTTGATCCCTAAGTTTGCATTCAAATTATGTACAATGGCATTATGACTGACATAAGAAATTATCCACCTCTCAACCTTTATAAAAAATTAACAAAAGTCTCTCAAATCTACATGTAAATGCTAATATACGAAACTATGAATAAACATCCATCACTTAAAACTTACAATAGTAGAAATAATTATTTTTGTAGCCTTACTAAGCATGTAAATATTTCCTTAGCAAACCATGTAGTAATGGCACTCTTGACGATAAATTTTGTAATTTGCTGTCTACATAAAAAGTTTTACATTTTTTATCAAAAACATTATGTCATATAAATATGAATAAATTAATCTTTTCAAAAAATGATTATTATAACGGTACTAATAGGACATAATAAATTGAAAATCTTGGGTGCCAATGCTGAAATAACTATTTATGACATTGTGAAAACTAAGATCATAGACTAGGACCTAGAATATTCTTATTAAAATATAACATGAAATTTTTGAATAAATGATAGAATAAGGATTAGAATTTAAAATTAATACATATAAAAAAAAATATTACAACAAGTAGATCAAAAGTTAATGGTTATAGTATAGATTTTCAAGATATTACGTAATGGATGAAATCCGAGTTTATACACTTCAACTTTATTTATGTTTCAACTAAATATATATGGTGCTAAGAAAATATTAATCATACAAATTGTTACTAGCAAAAAATGGTACAAATAAAAAAGGTATATTGTAAATAATAGCTAATAAACTTCAAATTCAGGGGAAAAGAGTAAAAAATTTAGGTTTATGTCCTCAAAATAGAGACGACAACTAAAACTATAATAGTTTGAGCAAATGTTTAAAACTAAAAGTATATTGGAGATACACCGAGGTGCTACGTGAATGAAAAACATATGTATATGTATAAAAAAACATTGAAATTAATATTTGATAGATTATTATAATTGAATATATAATATAAAGTACCTATTAATATTGTTGAATATTAGATTCTAACCCGTGCGAGAGCACGGGTTGGTGAACTAGTATAGTGTAATCAGTGATCGGATGCCAAAGGTGCTTAGTCCGGGCTGGCTAAGTCACTGAAAGTGGCACTCCACGTGTTCGAGTTCGAATCCCCGTGGGAGCGAATTTCAGTTTGTGGTTAAAAAAAAAATCTTTGTCAGTCCCGCAGTGCCAAAGCACTAGTTAAGAGCTCGCCTGCGCCCCGTGTGGATCGAGCTGTGGGCTCCCCAGTTGGTATACCGGCTCCGGGGCTATAGTGTCCAGCCCAAAGCTCGGCATACCGGCTCATGTGTTTGGTGTAATTCGGCCTCGGTCTTCTCCAAATTGGATTGAGGATCGTAGTTTCCATGGGCTAGAAGCTCCTGTGTCGCAGGACGGGGTTCGGGATTTTTCTCGGCGAGAAACCGGGTTTCTTTTTAAGAACAATGCCGGTGGGGCGGTGTTTTCTCACCCGACCGAAGTTTTTTTTTAATTAGTGCCGGATGCACGGCTAGGCTGCCCGGGCTTCAGCCCCTGGTGAGGTTGATTTGGTTGTTAATCACTGTAGGTTACTCTTTAAATCATCATTAAATCGCCTGATTTCTATTACTCTCCATTAATTAGCCCTCTGGAGCTCATCCTGGCTCCGCCCCTGACTGTAATATTTATGTTGCCAACTAAGTTTATCTCGAAAACATGTTGCTATCATTAATTTACTGGTACTGGTTTTGAATCACTAGTACTTTGTTTTGGACGAGAAGAAGAGTAGACACGGCGCGTCACACCGTGTTGACACAGCAGTGACAGGTGGATGGGAATGAATTGTGTGATCCAGGGGAGGCTGATCCTGGCCTGCCTCCATTTCCGAAAGCTGCTTTCAGAGTCGGCCGTGCTCGGTGCTCCGCCTCTGCTGCTGGGAGAACGAGATCACATGCCCCTGTCGTGTCCAACGCGGCCGGCCGGCTCCTTCCTTTTACTATTTTGTAAGCATTTGCTCACACGCTCCAGTCTGCAACTGCCACACTATGCGATTTGCAATGCACCCGCTCGTTTTCTTTTCCTGATTCTTTTGTTATCATATGCAGGAAAAAAGAAGTTTCTTTTCTGAAAGGTAGTATATGCAGAAAAAAAGAAGAAATTATTCAATCTCCCTCCGCCAACAAAAAAACAAGTTAGGCAGAGGACTGTTGGCCGCCGACTGAAGAGCACTCACTAGAGATCGAGTAGCTAGTGCTGTGCCGTGGCTGTGGTTCTCATCCTCATCCGCACCGCACGTGCCTATCGCCCATGTTTGATCCTCCATCACCTTCCCCTGTATCACCTTCCCCTGTGGGGCTGCAGCTCCACCACGGCACGGCACGCTATCAAGCTCCATCGACCTCCTTGCTTTCCCCTTCTCCTTGATTGTGCTTATTTATTTATTCCCCTCCCTCCTGCTCTCGCACCGATCCCCCAATTCCCCACCCACCCGCATTGTCTGTCTCTTTGCCGGCTGCAATCCATCCACGTCTCTACTACTGTACGTCTGTGTTCTTGCTGCAGTGCAGCTGGCCAAAGCCCCCGGTGGCCGGCCGGCGACTCAATCCGTTCAATCGACATTGCTCGCCTCAGCCTGCGGCCCCTCCTCAGCCATCCTGGATGTGTGCATGACCAGAGCCTAGCAACAGCAGCCAGCAGCCTTCTAATCTTGATCCCGCGCCGCCATGGATCCCGAGTTCGGCGTCGGCACGGCGGCGCCACGAAAGGTCAGTGAGACGCTTACGATGCAGCTCCCAATCCCAATCTGTGTAGTGCTTGCTGAGTGCTGAATCCAGGTAGCCGGCCGGAACCTTCCATAAACTTGCTTTGCAGAGGGAGTCATGGCGGACGACGCTGCTGCTAGCATACCAGAGCCTAGGCGTGGTGTACGGCGACCTCAGCATCTCGCCGCTGTACGTGTACAAGAGCACCTTCGCCGAGGACATCACGCACTCGAAGGGGAACGAGGAGATCTACGGCGCGCTCTCCTTCGTCTTCTGACGCTCACACTCATCCCGCCCTCAAGTACGTCACCATCGTCCTCCGCGCCGACGACAACGGGGAAGGTGGCACGTTCGCGCTCTACTCCCTCATCTGCCGACACGCCAATGTCAGCCTCCTCCCCAACCGCCAGGTCGCCGATGAGGAGCTCTCCACGTACAGGCTGGAGCGACCGCCGGAGGCCGCTGGGAGGTCCGGCGTCAAGGCCTGGCTGGAGAAGCATACCAAGCTCCACACCGCGCTGCTCGTCATGGTCATGATTGGCACCTGTATGGTCATCGGCGACGGCGTCCTCACGCCCGCCATCTCTGGTACGTCGCTCACCTTTAATAATTCTCTTGGGGTTCGGTGTTGTTGGGTCGTCAGATGATGGTTCAGTTCAGTTCAGTTCAGTTGCTGATCAACCTCTCTTCTTCATGCTCAGTGTTCTCCGCCGTCTCAGGGCTGGAGCTCTCCTGTCCAAGGATCAGCATGAATGTAAGTCACACGAGCTGGTTTTCTTTTTATACTTGTTTCAACTTTCCTCTGTACATCTTGTAGTTCCTAGAACGCAATTGACTATGTATTGACTACAAGCAAGTCCACAACCATCTTGTTCTGTTGCTATAAGTTTACACACCACCATTTCCTGCAGCTACCTATTCCTACCAATATTATGAGTGAGTTCATGACCATGTAATCCCATCCTGCAGATTTAGCATCTTTTGTCACAGTCTGCATCTCAACTTGGCATTATCTGAATTCTGAAACAGAAACAGGATAGTATGGTCATGTTCTTGCAGATGGATGCCATGTGACTCTACCTGTTTACCAATGTCCATCACCTGACTGTTACCTTCACATGCTACTAGCCTAGCTACAACAGCCTTATTTTTTTTTTTTTACCTTGTTTCTCTCTAATAAAAAAGAAGTGTTTTCCCCGCAGATGCCGTCATTCCGATTACCTGCGCCATATTGGTTTTCCTGTTCGCGCTCCAGCACTACGGCACCCACCGCGTAGGGTTCCTCTTCGCGCCCATCATCCTCGCCTGGCTGCTCTGCATGACCACCATCGGCCTGTACAACATCATCTACTGGAACCCTCAGATTTACCAGGCACTCAATCCCACCTACATGATCAGATTCCTCAGGAAGACCAAGAAGTCCGGCTGGATGTCCCTGGGAGGAATTTTGCTCTGCATGACAGGTAAATTAATTCATCTGCAAGCTGCAACAGCTGCACAACAGATGAATGGATCAACTAACTTATCGTGTGTGACATGTCTGATGCCATTATTCAGGATCCGAAGCAATGTTCGCAGATCTTGGACACTTCTCCTATAGTTCGATCCAGGCAATCCCCTGACCCTGAACTTGATATACCTGACCATGAATGTTCCTTTTACATTCCATGGTTGTTTTAGTTAGTGTGTAAGTATAATCTGAACTGATCAAGTCTGTCCTTTCTTTTCAGCTTGCTTTCACCACTTTGGTGTACCCTTCACTGATCCTGGGTTACATGGGCCAAGCTGCGTATTTGTCCCAGCACCACAGCCTTGACCCAAGCTACCAAATCGGATTCTACATTGCAGTTCCTGGTACGTACGCTACACTACCTGGTTTGCCTATTCACACACCACAGTATGCTGCTTTCAGACATTCACAGAGAAGGCTTTTGCCTCTGATGAATGCAGAGAGTGTGAGGTGGCCTGTGCTATTGCTGGCGATCTTGGCGTCGGTGGTCGGCAGCCAAGCGATCATCAGCGGGACGTTCTCCATCATCAACCAGAGCCAGTCTCTGAGCTGCTTCCCCAGGGTGAAAGTGGTGCACACGTCTGACAAAAATCCATGGCCAGATATACATCCCTGAAGTTAACTGGATCCTCATGATCCTCTGCATCGCTGTCACTGTTGGTTTCGTAACACCAAGCACATGGGAAACGCATCTGGTTGAGTAGCGACTATCTTGCTTTCCTGTCCGCCACTGGTGATAATGTGCAGAAAACTGATCAAGTTCTCATGGCTGTGCAGGCTTGGCCGTGATCACGGTGATGCTGGTGACGACATGCCTCATGTCCCTGGTGATCATGCTGTGCTGGGACCGGTCCCCATGGCTGGCGCTCGCCTTCTTCCCTCTTCTTCGGCTCCATCGAGGCGCTCTACTTCGGCGTCGCTGATCAAGTTCCTGGAAGGCGCGTGGCTGCCCATCCTGCTGGCACTCATCCTGCTCGCCATCATGTTCGTGTGGCACGACACGACCATCAAGAAGTACGAGTACGACATGCACAACAAGGTCACCCTGGAGTGGCTGCTGGCGCTGGGCGACAAGCTGGGCATGGTGCGCGTCCCGGGCATCGGCCTCGTCTACACCGACCTCACCTCCGGCGTGCCCGCCAACTTCTCCCGCTTCGTCACCAACCTGCCGGCGTTCCACCGGGTGCTGGTCTTCGTCTGCGTCAAGTCCGTGACGGTGCCGCACGTGCTCCCCGCCGAGCGCTACCTCGTCGGCCGCGTCGGCCCGCCGGGACACCGCTCCTACCGCTGCATCGTGCGCTACGGCTACCGCGACGTGCACCAGGACGTGGACTCCTTCGAGACGGAGCTCGTCGAGAGCCTCGCCACCTTCATCAAGCTGGACGCGCTGTTCCGCTGCAGCGACGCCGGCGAGCAGCGGGACAGCAGCTACTACGAGCGCGAGAACGCGCTGACGGTCATCGGGAGCAACCCGCTGCGGCGCCACATGAGCCTGGGCTACGACGACTCCCACTCGCACTCGCACGACGACGGCGCGTCGTCTGGCTCTGACCGCGAGGACGGCATAGAGCTCGCCGCGACCCCCGCGGTCGCCAAGAAGCAGGTGAGGTTCGCGGTGTCGCCGCCCAGGAGCCCCGGCGTGGACGAGAGCGTGCTGGAGGAGCTGCACGAGCTGTGCGAGGCGCGGGAGGCCGGCACGGCGTTCATCCTGGGGCACTCGCACGTCAAGACCAAGCCCGGCTCGTCGGTGCTCAAGAGGCTGGCCGTCGGCGTCGGCTACAACTTCCTGCGCCGGAACTGCCGCGGCCCGGACGTGGTGCTGCGCGTGCCGCCGGCGTCGCTGCTCGAGGTGGGCATGGTGTACGTGTTGTGATCAGAACGTGGCGGTGATGGGTGACTGCGATCTCTGCGTCCGGTTTTCGCTGCGTAAACTACGTATCCCTCTGCTTTTGTGCAGTGCTGTGAAGATCTCTACATGCTTGTGTAACGAGATGCGATGATAATTGAGGCTGCACTAGCAAGCATTTCCTGGTGATATAATTAAGTTGACGGAGTGTTCCCTCAAAAAATATAAGTTGACCCAGGATTATATACCATTTTAACTTTATAATAAATCAGACAATACAAATTTTGACTAAGTTTTTTAAAAATAAATAGGAACATGTAAAGGTTCAAATAAGAGTAAAATTGAAGGTTAGTTTTTTTAAAAAAAAACAAATACTGACATGTATAAGCTCAAATAAGGGCCCGTTTGGATTCCTTCTTTTGAGGAATTAAAATCTACTTAACTAATTAGTCTATTTAGCTTGGAATTTGAGATTCCATAACTTCCTAAAATTCGCATATAAGTCTATCTCAAATTCACTAAGGTGGGAGAAGGAAATTAATTCGATATCACCATGCTACATTTGTACTATCCAAATATAACTTATTACATATTCTATCTTAAATATATGTCCAAACTATAATTTTATTACAATAAATTCAATTCATCCAAACGTGACATAACAGTAAATTTCAGGGTTGATATTTAAACTAAGGACCTAAATTTCAGGGTTGATATTTAAACTAAGACCAGTCTCAATGGAGAGTTTCACCTCCTGGATATCTAAGATGTGAAACTTTGGCATGAAATAGGCGTCCTTCATCAATGCATTGTTTCATAGGCTCACGGGTTCCACAACCTCTCTCATTGCATGGTTTAATTGCATAGTTCCATGCTGAAACACTATTTCGCCTCAATGGGGATTTCACCCTGCTTTCCAAAGCATGTGAAACAATGTCCCGTAGGTTTCACCATGGTGAAACTTTTTTTCTCTCCTAGGCATTTCATGCAAAAGTGAAGTTTTTGATGTGGCGCCGCACTTAATGTGCATGAAACACTCCTATGAAAACCCCATTGAGACTGGGCTTAAGGACCTAACAATATCATTGTCCAATAATACCCCTTGGCAAGTTTAAAATTCACGGTTCATCTATATAAGGACCAGTGATAAATTCACGGTTCAACTATGTCAATTTAAAAAATATTACCTGGTTTTGAGATGAAGTGATTAGAATCAATGGAACCCCAAGCTTCTCCTATACAAAGATGAGGTAGGATCAAATGGTGTTAACTCTAAATCCTTCCAAAGTGATTATTAGGCAGACTAGATATCAACTTTATGAAGGATATATTTTCTTTAAGAAATAGAGACATACTATCATAATCAGTGGCGTAGGGGTGAATAAAAACAAGAGGTTCTGATCGTAGAAACTACTATTATATTAGCTTAGTGCTGAAAATATTACTTTTTATACGGTATTAAAACTACTATCGTACACTCACTGCCGCCTGCGCCCGCCGGGGGGCCAAGTGAAGATGGGGCGCCCAAGATTATATAAGTAACTAGAGGGACTCCCCGCTGCCTCCTAGAATTACTTTGTTTTGATTACAAACATAGTTAGTGACAAATAATTTAAAGGGTCCCTAATTTAAAAAGCATTATATACTCAATGGCATATAGTTTAGTTAATCCTATGTTTAAACTCCAAGATGGACGGAATATCCAATAGAAATATTTAGACATATTGGACGGGTGACAATTTATGGTAATGTAATACAACATATATAATAATTTATTTGATGGAATATTTGGTAGATGATTTAGTCCCTTTAATTTTCGTCTTGAGGCGTCATAACTTGGAAAGGTACCTGTGTAAAATAAGGGAAAATAAATGTTAGATATTATAGGATTATTTCTAGTAAACTATAGCATTAGGAAACACATGCAAATATAAAATCATGAATATGCTAATATCTAGAATTTATTGAAACAGTTTGAAGCAATATTATTTTTGAGGATAAAAATTGTTTAGTTCTATGGAAGATGTTGGCCGGGGCTCGCCGCCGCTTGTTGTAGGCCCGCTGCTGCAGGCTCCTGCTGCCCAAGGCCTGCCGCGGCACCGGGCTGAGCCGCCAATCCTGCTTGCTGCTGCAAGCTGCCGCGACCGGGAGGGCACGCTGTTTGGCCCGGCCGGCTGCGCCGGCTGCCTAGCAAGCTAGCAAGGTGAAACTTCAAGTTCCAGACCGATTCATTCATGTTCTCTCTCGCCGCTCCTCCCGAAGATAGCAGCCGCCGACGAACTCCGGCAAAGCGCAGCCCGCGCCACCGTCTTTGCAACATGGCCCGGCCGAGCGCCCGTCAAAGGAGACGCCGACGCGCTGGGCGGCCGGCGATCCAGGCGGCGAAGGAGGCCGCTGGGGCGGCCGCCACCTCGCCGTGGCGGTGGCCGTGGCGTTGCGGGAACGACGCGTGCATTGCTGCACCGAGGCGGGACGTGGAGGCGGGGGGGCGAGGATCGCCACCATAGCTGAGCACGCCGCGGCGCGCACGCGGGCGGACGCAGACTTTCGGTGTCGCTACGGAGCCGGCAAATTTTAAGGGCGCGAGCGAAGAAGGCCGGCCGGGCGGCGTCCGATGGCTGCCACCGCATCGGAAGGGCATTTAAAGGCATGGTGGAGGCTTAATTGTTGCGGGAAGCGGACATGCACAGGAGCTCATCAGGATGGACTCTTGCGATTCGGATTTGGGAGATGAATGTGGGCGGCCGCGTGCGGAGTATGCGACGGACGGGCGACGCTTTGAGGACGGACCGAACGCTGTAGTTTCAGTCACGTGGCTTAACCACGGCCAGAGAACTCGTAAGTGGGGGTTTCCCATATAAAAGCTTTAGATTAGTACATGTAATTATCTATTTGATATAAAATAAGTCTTTTTATTTAGAGGCTTATAAAAATTAGAAAAAGTAGCCCAAGCTTGCTCAAGCGTAACTTCCTTGGTCCATTTGCATGTACGTAACATCACAGTCCATGATTCATTCATCCATTGATTGGTTTTCCCTCAAAAACTAAACATCCATCGACTGGAGACCCCAGGCGAGGTGTCTGATCTACCGTTCTTCCTTCCTGCCGCCGCCAAGGCTGCGTTGTACTACCCTACCACGTCCTCACCCAGCCACCGCTCACCCGATGGCTGGCGATCACTGATCAGCAGTAAGTCGGCAAGTCGCAAGAAGCCAAGGACGCCTCAAGTGTCGCGAACACACATTCCGATCCGATCCGCTCCTCACGGTAAGCAACAAGACAATGGTTATAAAATTTTCCCAAATTAATTACAAGGATTATAAAATTTAATTAAATGTTTTTATTTGAATATCGTGAAATGTTACGCACCAAGCATTTTAGTTTTTGTATTACATTATTATTTATGTTTCATGGCCTAAACGTGTACTGCAAGAACATGTTATTCATACTATATACTACCTCCATACCCAAAAAAAACTTGATGTTTAGGATAAGGTATGGGTCAAATATTGTGAATATAAATCAACAAGAAAAATTTAAGTTGTTGCATTTGCAAATGTAAAACCTATATGAATAGATTTGTCTTGAAAGTTGTGTTTGGTGACCGTATCACTATCCTAAACATCAAGTTAAGAGTATAAATTAGTTCAACGGGCCCTTATTTTCTTACTTGCGGTCCTTGATATTGTAGAGCCGCAATCGCATACACTACAAATATTAGTGCTGTCACATAGGAGTATCTTGGGCTTTTTAAGAGCTTTCTTGTAGTAACGAATTCCTACAAGTTGATTCATGGTGCTCTTAAAATGTAATCTGTCCAAAGTTGTTCTAACTAATATTTTCGAACTTTGAGTATCAATATCGGTGAAAAGAGTGATAAAAAGTTTTTACCTTAGATAAAAACCTAGATAGATGGACTTATGTTTACAACGAGAGAAAGTGTATCACATTATCCTAGATGAAGTAGTTGATATGAAAAACTGCATCTCATCTCTTATGTTTTCACACAGCAGATAAGTGATGTCGTTGACGGCATAAATCACTCTATAGAAATCCTCCATGGCTTTGATGGTGTCGGGGTCAAGAACCTTGGATGTTGCGTGAATCCACAAGCGTCCTAGAAAGGAAGAGTTTGAATTGGAACTGAATCTTACTAGTTACTTAATGAAATCCAAATCAAAAATCAAAAGAGGCAAACGGAAGGAGCAGACCTGTGATTGGGGATGGCCGCTGTCGACATGCTTGATGTCGTGCACCAGCTGGCCGAACCGGGGGGGCCTCAACAACAACAACAAAAAAAAATCCCTAATACCTCTATGTTTTTAGCCCAAAATCTTGACGTCCAATCCAAATGCTAATGCACTGTATAGTGTTGGTAGCTTGCTGCCTAACAAAGAAGCTATGAACGCTAAAGTCGAACACAAATAAACATACGTACAGAACACACATCACACGTGATCCCTAACGTTCGCGAAGTTATCGCTATTGATGTTTCACTTCAATTTGTTGCGCGAGACCGACGCGTAATGGCAACAAGGTGACCACGATGGGCGGTAGCATATGGTTGCGAGCCCGCAATGGTGGGCAACTACAACGGCAGACACTCAGGCAGACAGAATTTACCACTTTCGATGTTCCTCCAATGAATTTGAACTCAAATCATGTATCATTATGTCTCCAAATTATTTTTATTTTATTTATTGTCTCATAATAGCATAAGAGTTTGTGATGATATTAGACCAAATTCTTATAGTAACACAAAGCAGAATCTATAGTCATGGTTACTTGGTTAGCTATTGCATGCTTGAAAAACTTGGATAAATCATCAAATTATTGAGTCGGTGAATATTTGTTCGCCCCCATTAATTTTCTCTCCTATTCCGCTACTACCCGGCGATGGACGCCCATATCCCCGCCATCATTCTTCAGCGGATCTTTCTTTGCTATGTGCGCAAGCGGAAATCCTCGCGACCCGAATAGGGAGAGGGGGAAACATGAGGACGAGCGCCTCCAGTTTATGCTTCTACTTGCACTTTGGCCCGCGGCGTGGTTAGGAAGCACCAGCGGTGAGCCACCATCGGGAGGGAGGAGAGAGAGAAGCGCATCATGCGGGAGCGGAGGAATAGCGCCGCCGTGCGTGGCGTTTCATGGGCGTCGCCCGGCTAAAGCGCCCGCCACGGTGGAGGAGAGGAGAGGAGAGAGAGAGAGGGGCGAGAGTGAGGCGCGGGGATGGGATGGAGCCGCCGCCGCGTGGGCTGTGGCCAGGGACCTGCTAGAACCTTCTCCTCGTCCCGTGGCATCGGGGTCAGCATCGCTGAGGAGGGCGCCAGCCCACGCCAGGGACGGACAGCCACCGCCCGGAGCCTGCGCTCGCGCGTTGCCCGCATCGGGAGAGAGATGAGCTAATATGAGCGGTCCGATTCAATTTTTGATGACGTGGCCCGATCCAGCCCTCAGAATGAGCCGGGAATCATAGTAAGAGACGAGCTTCACATGTCGGGGACAACGTAAAATTCACTTGAAGGCATCCTTGGGATAGTTCAAACTCCGAAAAATCGTATTTTTGGTCCTGACCGCTCCTTGAACTTGGGAAGATGTGTGACCTCGGTTTCTAAGCATATAAAATATAATATTTCTGGTCTCTGGGTTTCATATCTCATCTGAGTCCAAAAAAAGTTCTAACTCTTTTCATAGGATGATGTGTCATGCTAACTTCAAAATATGCACTGATGCAAATATGAAAATAAATTAAATCAGTATCCATAGATCTCGTTTGTAGCTGCAACTTTCTTATAATTTTATCTTCGTCCTACCCCGTATATGAGAAAAGATATATACAGTACATACTTTATAAGAAAGAGCGAGAGCCTAGTACATGATTAATATACTGCTGTATTTTCTCTCATTATTTAAACAGTTTAGCGACTTCAAATAGAAAACTCAAAAGTACAACTTTTTTTTTTTTTTTTTTTTTTGAGGAGAAAAAAGTACAACTTTCTAGATGTTATCGAGAGCTATAATTTCCGTTACAAATTTCATTGCTCCAAAAATGCGTCCAGACGTAATCTACTGAGTGGGCCAAAACTTATTCCAAAATACCAGCCCACTATCGTGGATTGGGCCGGAGTTCGAATTAGCCCAAACATCCTCATGTGATTGAGGCCCACTTAAGCACAAATTCAATATCCCAGCCCATCGCGATATGATCGAGGCGATGGCATCGTCTTCTCCATCCAGACTCGGATCCAGATCCTCCAGGGGCAGCAGTGAACTGTGAACCGCGATGATTACCCCGCCTACCGCCGTCGTCTCCTTCTCCTCCACGGCCGTCCGCCGTCACCGACGCACCGCAAAGCTTTCGGTGTCATTGTTCGTCGCTAGCTAGTAGAACGTTATAGTCGATCGCCATGATCCGATCAGACAAGCGTGAGCGATGAGAATCGTATACTCTGTCCCACCGTGTCGCTGTGCGTGCTTGGGGTGTGGTGTTGTTCATCAGATTCTGATTCTTGCATATTCGTTCGTGTTGCTCTTCGACTACCATATCGATGTAATGATCTTGAAATCAATAAAAGTTTCATTTTTTAAAAAGAAAAAGGTTAGTGTCCCGGCAAGTGGTGGTACGTTTGCATCATCATTGCTGCAGCCAAAGAGAAAGAGCCAATAATGACTCAAACGACACAATTGCGTTTGCTTAACAGTTCAGAAAACTGACATTATTATTACAGAATTTCCTATGTATTTCCCTTGTCCTACTTGCTTTAGTAGCCTACTCCTCCTACTGGCAGTTGCTAGTAGTACTTATAATTTTGTTTTATTCATTCATGCTTTCTCTCTCTTTTTATCCACTATTCATG